>VWYN01012193.1:57456-82877 GCA_013400075.1 Hippolais icterina | reverse complement strand
AAATGCCAGCCCCGGCTGCTGCCTCCGCGCCCCGCTCTGCGGGGCACTCACCCAGTGACACCCCGGGCCGGTGTTCCCTGGCTTGGCTAGCGCCTGGTTCCCGAATTTTTACATAGTAGCATTCCTATCCGTTTCTAGCTCATTCCTCGTAAGTGAGTAGTTAGGTAAAAATGATGAGCAGGGTGCACTTTTTTCAGTTCCCCGGAGGAGCTTTCTTCAAAGATTTTTTAAAATTTGTTTTTCTCCTTGGAATTATTGCCCACTCGTACTTTGGGTGTAGTTTTTCTAGCTGGAATTCTGGATAAATATATTCTGTGGTTTTGTTGATGAGAACATTGAAGTGTTTCACATTACATCTTAATTATGTGAGACACAACTCGCTTCTAAAAACTTGGCATAGGTTCAGTGACTTGTCTGTGTTCAAGGCAGCAACTATTCACCCTCATTTTCTGTTTCTTTTTTCCTGTACATTTCAGGGATAACCGTAGCAATGGATGATTACACAAAAATAGAGAAGATTGGGGAAGGTAAGTATGGGGAACAGTGAGTTTTTAAATGCTTCACAGTTTGAGCTATGAAGTATCCTAGAAGCTCTGGGCACTCTGCCTGTTACAGGAGCCACTGAGATTCAACCAAGTGGCTAAATAAGGCTGTGGCTAAATTACTGTGGTAGTTATCCGTATCTGTAAAAGCTTTCAGCCCGCCCCCTTTTTTTTTTGAAAGTGGCCTTTTTTAAAAAAAAACAACTGACCAGTGTTGAAAAGTGTCTTCGTTTTGATGGCTAATGGTGAAAAGTTCCTCCAAAAGGGAGAAAACGCATGTTTTGAGTCCTAAACCAACTTACAGTTTAGGAAGCTCCCCCATTTCTCTGAGTATGAACTTACCAGTTGCCCCTGAAGCTGTGCAATGTGTTGTTTTGCTTGGAGCTGCTGGTAGGGAGTAGTATTTTCTGGATTGTCCTGCTCTGATTATATATAGGCAGTGGGGGTGTCAAGGGAAAGCAAGATGATAAAGCTCTGTGGAGAAGTGAATTTTTAACAATTACTTCACATTGAGGCACTAAGAAGATGGCTTCAATGCAGATGTTAGTCACAACCTCCCTGTTACTGGAAATCCAGCCTGTGTTATCTGTAGAAGTCAGTGTGTTTTTAAGGCTCTAGCCTGATGTAGACTTGAAGTACATTGCTCTGAGATTGCACACTCTGAGGCAATAGTAAAAGATGTGCTTGGATCTTGCAGCAAAGCTTTGTAACTAAAGCCTTGTGTGTGAATCTTTCTGAAATAAACTGCTTTTGGCTTCATGTGAGGGTTTAATGTGTCCCTAGAAGGGTAAATGCTGTCTTGGTTTGAGGGTTCTACTTCTGTGAACACTGGTGATTAAGATGGATTGATTTGAGATTTACTATTGGTTCCAATTTCAGCTTCTGCTGTGACCCACAGCATTGGCCTCTCTCCTGCACTGAGGATTGTGCCAGAGATATTCCTACAGCTTGCACCCATGGATGGCTGGATCTCAGGCTGCAGAAGGAGCACAACTTCCATCTGCAGCTAAACCTTTAGCATTTTAATATGATGTATCAATGGCAAAATCATAATCCGTTTAATGATCTTGCCTGAAAGTTAGTCAACTTGAAACTCAAATAGTATCTGATTTTATAACTACATCTTTGAAATATTCACCTTTCACACTTCATTTCTAAGTGCCCTGTCCTAACAAATGCTACACTTCATGGGTGGCATGCTTTAAACAAACAAAAATATTGCTCAAACTCCACAGCTAAGTTGTAGTTTGTAATCTAAACCAATGCTCCATTTGTAAGGACTTTTCCTACGTTAGCAGCTCGTGTTTGCAATAACTTATTTGTACCTGAAGGTGGTACTTCCTATATTTGTTTCACTGTCTTTTTGTTCAGGTACCTATGGTGTTGTGTATAAAGGTCGTCACAAAACCACAGGCCAAGTGGTTGCAATGAAGAAAATACGTCTAGAAAGTGAGGAGGAAGGTGTTCCAAGTACTGCTATCCGAGAAATTTCTTTATTAAAAGAGCTGAATCATCCCAATATAGTCTGGTATGCATATACTGGTATTTAGCTAAACTCTTGGAAGGGCACTAGGTCCCATCAGACCATAAGTTATTTTTCCACTCATCTAGTGAGGTGAGAATCTCTCTGCTTAATACAGTGTCTGCTTTGCAGCAAATAGTTTAAATTCCATATTTATGCCAGTTTTCTAATTAAGCCTTCCTCATGATACCTCTTTTCATTCTAGGAATCTAACAAATTTTTGTTAATTTAGAAATTTCTGTAGATTTGTTTCAGAGATGTTATTGTGAGAATGGAGGCAGCGTACCTCATGGAAACCAGCTGAAGCTGTTATTGCAGGCAGTCTCAGAAGGTGGTCTTACTTACCACCTTGGAATAGACCATTTGACTTAAGTGTTCTGATGTTCCTCCCTGCTGTTCTGTAGCAGGAATTTAGATGTGTTTTGATGCTGTCATAGCTGGCACACCTGAGCTATGGGTGAAACTTCCATCAGTGACTACTTGACATGTAAAAATGATTGCAGCTATTGTCTTCCTCGCAACATATTTGCTTGCTCTTTGGTGCAGCAAAATACATGATCTTTAATGTGCCTTAAAACTGGCCAAGTTCCAAGCAGGTAGTGTCTCAGTGTAAGTATGCTTGGGTTTAGGAGCCCCTGCACTCTAAGGTTGAAGAAGATATTTAAAAATGTATGCAAATCTTGCTGTGTCTATTAGATTCCTATTAAATATTTGCTTAAGCCCTCCTAGTTATTCAAGTTGTGCTGTGACAGGCCAGCTTCAGAGAAGCTAGGCACCAACACCCACAGGTGGGGGATTTTTAACAGCAACAATATTTTTTCTTCAGACTCCTGTGTCTGATTTGAGAGAACATAAGTTTAAGAGGAAGCATATAGGCTTTTATTTCAGTTTGGCACTATTTTGGATACCCTTGATTTTCCAGATGACAGTATAACTCACTAGGTCTGTTGTTTGAAGGCTTTTAAGGCTTCCATAATAGGAACCTGGAAATATCAGCTTGTATCCCTGTTGAGAGAGGAAATGTGAGTTCATGCATTTTGCAGTGGAAGTAATTGTATACTCAATTTTTAGTCTTCAGGATGTTCTCATGCAGGATTCAAGACTGTACCTCGTCTTTGAATTCCTTTCCATGGATCTCAAGAAATATTTGGATAGTATTCCATCTGGCCAGTATTTGGAGCGTTCACGTGTTAAGGTAATGAGGACAATTTCTTAACCTAAGAGGGAATTCAATTTAAAGATGGCCTACTAAGCCATAAGCAGCTCTTATTTTCGGTATAATTAACTCCTTGAGGAGAAATGGAAGGTTAAATAAGCAGCTGTAGATAATAAGATGAATGTAAGTTTTGCTTTCAAATGCTACTTGAAAATCTTTTAATTACTGAGATTAAACTGCCTTAAACTAATCTTCAGAATTAATTTGTGTGGCTTTTTGATTGATATTAACTCAATATCTGCAATGCTTTGGATCTCCATTTCCTGCTGTGGGGAGGGGAGCACCTTTGTGTTGCAGGACACTGACAATACTAAAGGTAATTCCTTTCTTTCCTCCCACCTCATCCTTTCTAGAGTTATCTGTACCAAATTTTGCAAGGTATTGTCTTCTGCCACTCAAGAAGAGTTCTGCACAGGGACTTGAAACCTCAGAATCTCCTGATAGATGACAAGGGGGTGATTAAACTGGCAGACTTCGGATTGGCCCGAGCCTTTGGAATTCCAGTGCGGGTCTACACTCATGAAGTGAGTTGGGAAATACTTCTGGTGGTTTGGATAGTGCATACTTGCTTTCTGCTAAGAACTGATTCTGAAACAGGTAAAAAAGAATTAGGTTTTTTCAAGTTTTTTCAAGCCATAAGCTAACAAAACTATGAAAGTTTTGTTTTCCACCTCTTTGACTGTGGTTTCACTCTTAAGGTTCCAAAGCATTTAATGAATCCCACTCAGTGAGTGAGATGGACTCAAACTTGTTGCTCACTGTCATAAAGGTGTTTTTGCTTTGCAAAGCCCTCAGGTTTCAGGGGTTTAGTGGCTGGGTGCCAGAGGATTCCTGATCTTAGGGAAGTCGTGCAGGCAGCTGCTTTTCTTGAAGTAGAAGCTACTGCAATGGTGTTGGTTTGTCTACGAGTGAGGTTTGAAACTAGTTACACTTCTACTACTGGCTGTTTTTAGCAAAAAACTTTGAATGCTGCTTAATAACAAATGAGCCATTGTTCTTGCAGTCAATTAAAGGACCTGATTCCACAAACTTAACCTTTCCTTGTTCCATAGGTAGTGACACTGTGGTACAGGTCTCCAGAGGTGCTGCTGGGATCTGCTCGTTACTCTACTCCTGTAGATATCTGGAGCATAGGGACCATATTTGCGGAGTTGGCAACTAAAAAGCCACTTTTCCATGGGGATTCCGAGATTGACCAGATCTTCAGAATCTTCCGGTATGTAAAGCTGAACCCTCCCTTGCTACCTGTGTGGCATCACACAACAGTAGTGTGTAATTAACAGTGTAATGGCACAGAACAGATTTCAGACTAAACTGCTCAATATTTTGCTTATGCTTGCACAGGGCTTTAGGGACCCCCAACAACGAGGTATGGCCTGAGGTGGAATCCCTGCAAGACTATAAAAACACATTCCCAAAATGGAAACCTGTCAGCCTTGAAACACATGTCAAAAACCTGGATAAAGATGGACTTGATCTGCTGGCTGTAAGTAGTCTGTGCTAAGCTGCTGATTTGGAAACTGAGTGGGCTCTTTGAAATACTCCAGAATACAAAAAGCTGCACTAATCAGTCATGGCTAGAAGGAAAATATGGAGATTTTCAACCTATCAGCAGTGGTGAGCCTTCATTCTTGTAGAACTGACACCTTGTGTGACATTCACTCCTTTCACAAGTATTACCAGACTATTTTTCACATGAAGCAATTATGCCTCAGTTTTTTTATAATAATAAGCCAGGTACAACTTGAAAGTGAGGATGAATCTTTACAAAAAGATTTAAGTGAAGGCTTCTGCCCATGAAGTAGCTGTCATCTTTCTGCTCCCAGCACCAATTATGATGTGGCTGTATGACTGCCAAGCCAGTTGGAAATGTTTTTAGGGCAGCATGTGAATTAATCTTGGTTAAACTTTCATGGTGGTCTTAACTAAATAAACAAGGGTAGAAACAGCTGAATGTATTGATTAGCTGAGACAAGAAACTTAGCTCAAGTCTGTCTCTAGTGTCTGTCTCAATTGCCCTTAAATTTTGAGTTAAATATTTTGGCTGTGGTGTATTAACTTTTAATTGGTATCTTTTGTGTCTAGTGTGAGTTTTTTATTTTTGTGGCCAGGCAGTTAAACTACTACATCAGGCTTTTAATTGGCAAGCTCTTTTTCATTTAGTGCTCTTCCAGCTCGTGTGCTGCCACTGTGGGCTAATTTAGGTCACATCTTAGGTGTGCTCTTCGATGTTCTGAGGTATAATAACTTATCTTGGTTGTCCTTTGGCTGTTCTAAAGCTGCATTTGTGCAGTGCAGACCTGCATTTAGGGGTGTGGGTTGGTGCTCTGTGTATGTCTCAAGACAAGCTGGCACTTCAGAGCCCCCTTGTACAGCAGTGTCTGTGTACCTGGCTCGTGGCTGTAAGCAGTCACAAAGCAGTTCATTACCCATATTGGTAAATGGCAGAATACTCTGAAGCAGTGTTACCCAAAATGCCCTAACGATCACAATTTCTCAGTTTTTCTTGAGGGACAGAGCCCCAGTTGACACTAACAGTCTGAACATTTGTTGAACATGTAGTTGTCCTGGATAGCTCTGAACCTTGCAGCACAGTTGTCCTACAGAGATAAGACCCCTGACAGCATCTTTATTGTATCAGTTTGAAATAGAATTGTTCCTGACTATATTTACAAACTAAAATCAATGGAACTGGCAGGACAATCTTGTTAAAACAGCTGTATGAAAAAGACCTGCCATGGGCTCATCTGATCTTAAGTGGAGCTTCACTGTGTGAAGCCAATGGTTGTGGCTGCTGCTTAGTAAAGGCAAAAAAAAATACTAGTTCTTAATGGTGTTAACATAGTTCTAGTCTCAAAGCATATTAAATTCTCTAAAGTCTTGTAGAGTTCTGCCTTAATCAATGTTGACATTTTAGTTTCCTATTAGTGCCTGGTGACAGTGGTATGTATCCCTGACTGGAATCCCTTTCAGTTTCCTATGGCACTTTTAAGCCTTTTAAACCCATAATACAACTTTAAAGGCAACAAAACTGAATAGTTCCTTCTAGAGCACAAGCTCAGATATGTCAATGAAAATGTTGTAATGTTTTTTTTCTATAGACTATTGCAGATGGAATCGATATGTAAAGGAGCTGTCTTCGAAAGTGTCTTTAACACAAAAATGTGTAATTCAAATTGCATGAGTGAGGTTATGAGTTTAAGACCCTCATAAGCTAAATGACTTCTATGGCATGTCAAAGCATTTGATGCCTGTCCTCAAAAACCCTGAACTAGCAGGACAGTTGGTGCCAGGAAAAACTAATGTTCCAGACTGCTCAGAGAAATTTCTTTCACTTACTCTATCAATTGTGGTGCTATAGTCTCAGTGTTACAGCATCCCTTTTCCATAGAAATTCCCCTCTTTGAGTCAATTTTGAGAGAAACTTTGATATCAGAATTAACTATAGGACACTGTTCTGGGTATAGGTAATGGGAACCTGCCACAAGGTAAAATTAGACATGCAAGGTTAAATCTAGAGGCAGCATTGCATTTGGCAGGAGTTCAGAGAATATAAATGCAAATTCAGTGGTTTAAATAGACTTGGAAGACTCCCGGTAGAATGAAGTGTAAAGATAGTTAAATGTCAAGACTGAATACTGGGCAGAGTAATACTAGTTAAGTTTTGTTGTGCAGACAGGGGAGAGGCAGCTGGTGAAATCCTGATTACTTGAACTTGAAATGGTCTGTCCTTTAGTAAGGAGAGATAAAAAGACTTTGCTACTTTTGGGTCTAGTACAAAACTGCTGAATGCTTCATTCCTTTTTTGACCCCTTGTATGATACAAGCTATAGATTTTTTTAATGGCTAGAGAAATAAATTTCCTCCTGTTCCAGAAACTTCTGGGGGTTATTTTAATGGCTGTGACACCCCCTCTTTTTGCTCTCATCACCTTTATTGAGGCATTCAATTGAAGTATTTAATTGCAAAGAGACTCAAGTTTTAACTGTTTTCTTCAGTTCTACCTGTTTGTCATCTACTTTCCAATTTGGATTTTGAAACTGAGCATTGTCTTAATTGTGAAGTCACCAACCTGGGCGAAGCAATTTGACATCACTTTGTTCAATGTCAGTAACAAAACAACTTGTCCTTGTAAACATTTTGGGCTTTAACAGCCTAAAGGTTATTAATTTCCCTCAGTAAGAAGCTGAGACAATTATTGCTGCTTGGTGCCTGGTTGTGCCTTGGATGTGGTACCCAGACGCTGGCTTGGTTACTGAACAGGGGGATAAACAGGATTCTTAATTTTCTGAGATGTTATGCACTGCTACTGACTTGTCAGGGAAAGAACCTTTCCAACTAGAAGAGCACAGAAAAAAGGGGGAAAATGTCTTTATAGTTACTTTATTGTTATTATGGTTAAATATCTATCTATTTAACATGATTTTAGTTCACATTTCATGAGGAAGTAAATATGTTTCTTTTTTCTTCCAGAAAATGTTAATTTATGATCCTGCAAAAAGGATTTCTGGCAAAATGGCCTTGAATCATCCATATTTTGATGACTTGGACAAATCCACTCTTCCTGCTAATCTGATTAAGAAATAGCCTTTGGACTAAATCATCCACAGTGAAATAATTGTGATTACTTTTACTCTCAAGTCTGTAATTTGTATGTCTGTCTTTTTGCTCTTAAGATTGGCTGTATTCAGTTTGTTTTGGTTTAAGTGTTATCTAAATGTAAATATTAACCTGTTAGTGCTGAGTTCAAATACAATGCAAATATTGCTGCAATTAATGCAGTCAACTTTCTATAAATAAAGCTTTAACCTCTGTGAAGGACTGAATTTATTTCCAGGCTACAGCTGCTCTATGGAAGGACTCTTGTTTTCTTTAGGATGCACTGGAAAGGTACCACTTATCTAAAAAAGCTGCTAACCCAAACTTCTAAATGGTTGTTCCAGATATGACCGGAAATTCTCGAGTTTGAGAGATTTCAGTGTCATGTCAGCTACAATTTTACTTGAGCTTGGCAATTGATGTGCCAAAGGACATTGACTGTGAGATATGCTGAAGAACAGCAACTTTAGAAAGTGTAGATTGCCAAACTGATTTTAAGTTTTGAGTTTTTGAAGGTAGCTGCACATCATTATTTGAGAAAAGTCCCTTGCTGTTTGTTTTTATCTTGGAGGCCCAAGAATTTACTGAGATGTTGGCATGAGAACTCCTAGGAATTGTAATCATGCCACATGGCTACAGACTTTACCATAATTAAAGCAGAAGCTCTTTAAGGCTCCCTGGCATTTAACTGAACAGGTGAGATTGTCAGAAGTTCAAATAAAATTCCAATGTGTACTAATAACAGGTTGTGTGGTAGTTTCTAATTGCTGCCTCCATTCTTGGCCTTCAGACCCATCAGTAGGGCTGGGGTGTACATCTGGTCTAAGCTTTATTGGCTCTAGGCACTGTAGTGCTCTGCTCCTTGCTGGTTAGGGGCCAAGGCTTGCAGCACAGTGGGGAATAGTACTGGGAGTACTTGAATTTCTAAATCAGGTGTGTGAAAGCACTGATGTGAACCCTATTAACAGGGAGGTTTGCAGGAGCCCTGTCCTACAGCTGCTGAATCTGGACACTAAAAGCAGTGGAGATGATGACATCCATCCAGTTCATCAGATGTCCATTGTGTCCATGAGTAGCTGAAAGTGTTAGACCTAGCTTTTGTTAACAAGCAGCACGGTGAGAGATGAATGCCACTTGTGGTGTTACCATTGTTCTCTGCAAAGTGCTTCTCAATCTCCAGAAATATTGGAGACCTGGCTTAATGGAATCGTTTGATAGCAGAGCACTGAGGAGGAGAGGTGTTTTGAAATCACAGGTAAGTTAATTGAAGACAGTGGGGGAGAAGATTGTGATGGCTGACTCCTTTCTGTTAACACCAGTGAAAGGATGCAATTTCAAGCCAAATAAGGGGCCTGATTTGTCTCCATTTGCGTGTAGTAACTTAATACCTGCTTTACAGGCCAAGAGATTTGTAATTGCTGCTGCTAATTGGTTACCTTGGTGTAGAAAAGGGGAACCTGCCAGTAACGGCAGTAAAAATCAGAAGGTAATGCATAGACTAGGTTCTGTGTGTGGAAAAGACTTCAGCTGGGCAAACTAAATATTTTGTTGCTTGCAATACTGGTAGAGCCTTATTTTTGTTTTGTAAGTAACTGGTGTCTGTCTCAGTTTAATGTGATAGGGGGAATGCTTTAGCTTATCGTAACTAATATTTTAAAGTACTAAAATTTCCAAAGAGTTTTCTAAACAATAACTTACTCTAAGTCTGCAATCTTTCTTGTTTAGCCAGGCACTGTAACAGCTGCTGTGACATCGCTGTAGCTCTGAAAGAGCCATTATAGTGCTCCTAGCATAGCAGGGGAACACAACACTGTCTATCTGTGCCTCAGGTGAGATCAGGTGCCGAGGATCAGACTGAGACACCTGACTCACTGCCACAGCCCCACTGTTATCAATGGGGCAAAGTTATCAGTGAGGCAAATCGCTTTCCTTATGGAAAATAACATCACCTGTTCTTGGTAACTGCCCTGCTGCCCACACCTAGCATGTGGAAGGTGTGTAATGTTCAAACTTTGGCAACCTAAACCTCAATTTTATTCCCGTGAAAACTGGGCATGCCCTGCACTTTGGGCATTTAACCCACTGTGGTGATAATCAGCAAACCTATTTATTGATACCTATTGCAGTAGCTTTCTTCTGAATGTTGTAGGAACTGGGAATGAAATTATTTAAAAAGCAATGTGCTCCTCTCTAAAATGAAAATCTATAATGTAATGTTGCATCAGTGTTGCCTCTGGTATTATGGCTGCTCAGTATCTTGTTTTCTACTAGAGCACAAGTAAACCCCAGCTGAAAATGATAAACTTGGTGTTTGACTTCACTTGCTTGTCCTCCGTGCCATTAAAAAGTAAGGTAGGTGAAAAAGTTTTGTGTATTCAAGAATAGGATTTTACACAGGACCAGACTGGAGTTTTGGCAGTGGTTTGGGGTTTTTTGCCAAGTGCTAGGGGGCTGCTGAAGTGTGGGGTAGGTGCAAATTTTATCTTGGTGCAGAGGGGATGGGAAATGTACCTGCTGGTGTCAGAAAGAGGACACCTATTCAGTCCAATTGCATTTGCTACACTTAAAATTACTTTAAAGCAGCAAATGTACCAGTGTTCCCATGTTGGTATCTGGGGTTACTTCTGAACAGCACTATTTCCTTCCTGCCCATAGACTTGCACAAAGGCACAGCACTACCACTGACTCTGATTGATTTTATTTTATATCGGGTTTGTAAAGACTGGGTGGAAATAAGGAAACACTGATATATAGGGCCTACTTTCATTAAGCCTGACTATTTATTCTCCACCAAGCTCCTTGCCTTATTTTCTGACAAGCTGCATCAATTTATGGAGTAATCTAAGAATTTTCCATTGCTTTGACCACCAGCTGCTCTGGTTTACATCTGCTGCATCAATGGCTCATTCCAGGTAATGGCTTTTGATTTTGTTCCCACTGTATTCCTGTATAAAGCAGTGTCTCCTCATGTGTAAATGTCAGTGGGGTACTGGGTGTTCTCCTCTCTTGTTGGGCATATTTTACTTCAGCCTGGCTATTTCAATATATTCTCGTTGTGTTTGAATCAATAGCAGGCTATTGATGCTGCTGCTAACAGATTAATTGAGTGATCTCAAACATGAATCTCCAGTACAGGTGGCTGGCTGCCTTTAATGGAAGAATTGGAGGTGAGAGCTGCTCTCCCCAAATTGCTAAAGTGACAGGCATTATGCCCTGGGGAATAATTAGTGGCTTTACAGAAATAGTTATATTCAGTTCTTTGAATTCAATGAAAATCTTTCTGCTGACCTCTGAAGGTTTAGACTGTTGGGAGGGATTTTTTTTTTTTTAATTTAGTTTTCCCCAACTATTTTAAGTGACAACCAATTGAATTCTTAAGAAGGCCTGCATACGACTCACAGAATACCTGTCCAAACGCAAGGCAAAGTGTTTGACTGAGAGCCAAACCCAGGGATCTGGGTAATTTCCAGCATGGATCCTTGGGCCTGAGGAATGTGTTTTTCCCATGACAGCTTGGACTTGCTCAAGGCCCATGGGCCCTTCTAACCCAGGTGGGGCTAAAAGAGCTTCCCTCTTTTTTATTTGCTCTTCATCTACTGCTTTTCTTTCCACAAGACACATTAATTATCACTTTTCCTGCCAATTGTTGGTCTTCCAGAAGAGGGTGTGGTTTTTTGTGTAAAAAAGGAGAGACTTTGTGCCTGTATGATTAACAGTCCTCATTGCCACTTCCAACCACTGTTCAGTGCTATTTTTCTCCTCTCTTATCTCACCTATTGCCTTAAGAGGCATCACAGATGCACTTTTTTAAAGGCTATTGCCCTTGACAATGTGATTAGAGGAAGAACATCACAGCCTAACCAAGGGCTGGCTCTGCATGTCTTGCTTCCAGAAGGGACTAAAGACAACGAGGAGGGTTATCTAACACCTGAGGGAGTCCCATCTTGACTCTTTCATAGAAGAGGAGGGCTCTAAAATGCTCCCAATTGGTGGCATGAATTGGTGAGAGGATGAAAGGAGAGGTCAGTCCTTTTCCCCCTGTAGGTTCTCTGAAGAGCTTCCTGGGGGCCTGGCAGGCGTTCAGAGCCCTGTGGGATCAGGGAGGGTTTAACCAGTTAAAGGCAGGCAGGGAACAGGCTGTGTCTCTTAGTGTCCCTGCTGGTGAGAGCTACCTTTGGTGGCTCTCCACAGGATCTCAGCCTTTTTGTATTATCTCAGAACTCACTCAATGTGAGCCAGTCCTTGACTTTCTGTGCTTCATGTCAACCCTGTGCCATGTAAGCTGTGGACAGGAGTGTAAATATTTCACAGCTGTTTGCTGAACTGTGTTTGATTTGGGCTCTGAGCATATAACATTTTGTATCACAATTGTGCCTGAGACCTGTCAATTTTTCTCCCCACAATCCAGATATGTTTCTGAAATATCCATTAACTCACTGGCTGCAAGAAACGAGGCGGGCTCCCTTCCCTCAGATTTGTCTTGATCTTTTTTGATTTTAAAACTATCATCTGAGGATGAGGAATTACAACTTCTATTAATTACCTCACCCAGCTCAAATTCTCTTCCTGAGGTATACTGAAACGACTGAATTCCTGGCAAGCTACTCAGCATCCTGTGGTGACAGATGAAAGTATAAAAAGAAGAACCGAAACAGTGTAGAACATATAAAATTGGCAGGTGGGTAAGAAAGCTTAAATTATTTTGTTTTTCTATAAGGAAAAAACTATTTCTTAAAAGTTGTCTGAGAAATTATCATGAATAGTAAAATAACATTTAAGAGACTTCAGGAAAGTGTATTTTTTTTTAAATCTCATGGCGTAAATCTGGTAAAACTGTAACACTCTTCCTTAGATCAGTAATTAAATAAATTTTATTTTCTTTCTTAGTATTTGGGGCCTAATATATACATATATGAAAACAGAAACAATGGAACTGTAGCAAAGATTATTTCTAAAGAGCTGCAACAAGACATGTAAAGTCCTGATGTGTATTTGGGATAAAAGTTCCATTTTCTTATTATTCCTAAAGTTTGTGCTGCCTCTCCCTCGGCCACGCGGTGTCACTCTGGCACCTCGGTACTGGCAGCCAGGCAGGGGGGCAGGGAAGAGCAGAAAAACACTCTCAGACTCTCCTGGCTCCATGAAAAATTGAAGGGTATTTATTTTCTGGTAGGCAGCCAGGCTGAAAATAATATCTGAATTGAAAGCCTTTCATGAAACATCTGGGCAGTTAAATTTTGCAAACTTCAAAGATGTCCAGTACCGTACTGACATACTGATTTCTCTCTTTAGTGAACAATCACTTAGGCTAATGCACAAAAGCCTCTGTAAAAACCGGTTCATGCTGAAATTAATGATCAAAATGACGATGCTTAATAAAGCAACTATCACAGGAGTGCCAGTCAATATAGTTAAACTACAACAGGCTCAAAATCAGTCTCTCAAATTGCTATCAATTGTCCACAGTGGCCAGTTTTGCAGTGGATTTTTTTGAGGTTTGCATGCTTAATCTCTAGATTTTCCATTTTGGATTTGATATGTGTGTGCAAAATTGCGCCTGTGGTTTTGTTTTGTGGTCTGTCATTTTTTAGTAACTCTCTTAAGCTTGACTAGATTCTCTGCTGGTAAATAATAGTAATAATAATAATAATAGAGTCACATTTATAGCAGTTGAGAATCTGGTCCTCAACACTGACTTCAAATATAAGGTCTTATTTTTATTTGTTGATACGTGTTCTCCTAAATGCAAAAGCTAAAAGCAGAACTATGTCAAATACTTCCTAGATGACTCCATCTGCTCTTAGAGCCATGGGATTATACAGTCACATGCCTGGTAAAATTCACCCCAGTGCTAGTATATGAAGCATTAGGATTTTCTTCTCTCCTCTCAATGTACAGAGTGATGTACAGCTAAATAACCACCGTAAGTTACAATAATTATAAAGTGTCCACTGAGCTGCCTGAGGCAGAAATGCAAGTGTTAATGTGTAGGAGCTGTACTTTGACAGTTATTCTTGGAAATGAAAAAACACACGAAAAATTTCCCAGTTCTCATTCAAGTGCTCATAATATGGTCTAGGTAAAATTGCATTTTACACATAGTAAAAGATCATAAATAAATGTAAATACATAGCAGGAGTCCCTCTCCTCTGCCACGCAGACCTGTACTTGTTCTGGTAAGTAGGGAAAAATACTAAAGCAGCTGCTTTACACTGGAGTGATTTTCAAAGAGAAGTAAAAATCACATATAAAATACCCATCTCCACAAATAACATTAATTTTATAGACAGAGATTTGAGCAAAAAGAAAAAGGAAGTCTTTAGCAGAATCTGTCATTGACTTAACTCTTGAGAGTCCCCATACGTCACTGTTCAACTCCTGGAAACCCCAGCCAAGGACTGACTCTGTGATTTAATTCCTACTGCACATCTCCAGCAGCCCAGACCATAAGCCAGGCTGTGCTCCTTTGCACCAAGAATGCCAAAACCTTGTGTTCAGGATGGCTTGCAATGCAACACACACATGGTCAGCTGCAGGAGAGGCACTAACAAGTGCTGCAGTTCTTGAATGACCCTGTGCTGGGGGAGCTGGAGACAGCAATCAACTGCCTGCTGAAAAGCTACAAGGAAGAAATCTATGGAAGATACTTTTTTTTTTCCTAAGAAAATTATTAGATGTATCAAAACTAGAGTCATCAGATGGCTACTGCCATGTACAATTAAAACTAGACTGGTCCCCTTGGAAAAAAACCCAAAAATCTAGAGGAATAAGGTAGAGTTTAATTTGCTCTCATGTCAGTAAGAATAAAAAGAAATAGCTCTGACATTATGGTTTGCTGCAATGAAAAAATTATACATAGCATTTTATTCATCTATGTAAAATAATTTTTTCATGTAGTGTTTTCTTAGTTAAGAATAACCCTGACTTAGAAAAAGACAAGTTTATGGATAACAAAAAGCAGTGCTTGTCCAGGTTTTCCCTCCTTTAAGCTTTGAACAAGTATCAACTGTTTTAATTAGCTCTCAGCACCTTTATATTGTCATTTGAACTGGGAGTACTCTGCATACATGTAACAGTTACTTTAAACAGGGAGCATTTGCAAAGCAAATGATTGTGTTTGACAGTCTCTCAGCAGCCAAGCAGCACTAAAAATGGTTTTTCTTTGGTTCCATTGCTTGTTTGATTTGATTTCTTTAATTCTTAGGATAGGAGTAAAGGGCCTTAAAATCCATTTGGTTTTGTGAAGTATGGAGAGTATCTCCCAGCGGATGAAACCAACAGGCTCAGCAGATGTTCCTTCGTATCTAGGGAGGATGGACATAGCTGGGAATTTGAACTTTGGTGTTTCCAGCACCATTTCTACAATGAGTTTTTGTGTGAATGTGGCTGTTTGTCTGGGAGAAGCTAAAGCAAAGTTGCAGGCTCTGGGCCTTCCATTTGTTGATCTCACATGCCGATTTTCCTCCTGAATGTGATTATTACATTTACAACACCACACTAGGCTGAAATTTCAAGAAAACTGGAAACCAGTGTTACCTCCAGCAGAGAGGAAAATAAACACATTCCTGCAGTGTGTTTCTCCATGGCCAGACTCAAATTTCACATCAAACAAATCTAGTAAGTGACAGGTCACAACACATGCCTTTAAAACACCAGAGGAAGGAAAGCTTCTTCAGCAGCAACCAGATAAACAAAACCAAACCCCCAAAATTCTGAACAGCCTCAGAGCATGTTAAGGGCACACTCGAGGCAGTTTTCAGTTCAGAAGCCAGCCCACAACCAGCACTAGTTATTCTGCAGTCATTCCTTGTGTTAGGACAGGGATTGTCCTGCTGTTGGGATCCTAAACTCTGTACTGAAAGTATTCTGTTACCTCAGGTCTCCTGGGGGGAAATAAACAACCAAACAAACCAAAACTAACATTACAATTGTGGCTTGCTAAGACTGAGGAGGAACACACGACAAGGAATCAGCTCACAGGCTTCCTTGATTTACCAAAGGCATGGTCAAATGGAAAGGTTATTTTGGGACATGGCATTACCCTCAAGCAGCTGGCCTACACTAGGTGATACGTGCTGTTAGCCTATGAGAAATGAGAGGTAATCCAAGTTTAGTTCTTACAGAAAACATACTTAAAAAACCACCCCAAAACCAGTCTGGTCTAAGTAACTGAGCATTCAGAAAGTTCCCTGACCAGCAGGAAAGTTTCTCACCATCTGGCCCTATATTTTCAAAGTGACAGGCTCAAAGCATTTGCCATGATTTTGACAGTGCTTGACTTTGCCATTTTAATAAATTGGCTTCCAAAGGAAAGATTTTTCTATTCAGTGAATTCTCTTATAAGGGCCCAGAAAGACTTTCACCTTTTGAGGAGTTCAAGTCAGCTTTTCAGATTTTACCCTTGGGATTGTGGAACAAGAGCACAGGACTCATACTGAAGAGTTTCAGGCTATGGGAGTTATATGCAAGCTGGAAGAATTGTCAGAGTCATAAAGATGTGTCATTAAAGTAAGTGAAGGTTTATTATTATTACTTTATTGTTATTATTTTAATAATTTCTGGCTATAAAATTATGAGCTATGTGATCTCAATTGGCCCCATAAGACTTTCTGACCAGATAAATGAGTCTAAGTGAGACATCAATACTGGAGGCTTAATGTCCTGTGGCTATGTGGGATTATCAGTGTGTCTGCCCTAATTTAAAAAGCTTCTTGTTTCAGGGAAGTGGTCACAGCACCAAGCCTGACAGAGCTCAAGAAGCATTTGGATAATACTCTTGGGCACATGGTGTGATTCTTGGGGATGGTGCTGTGCAGAGCCAGGAGTTGGACTCAATGACCCTTGTGCATCCCTTCCAACTCATCATGTTCTGGGATTCTGTGATTTTAGTCTCTAGGCCTCACAGAGGGACTGCAAGATAAATGGCCCCACTGTTATAGGAACCAGCTGTACTTGATTGTGGCTTGATCTACTAGCAGAACACAAGCATTGCCCTGTGCAAAGCACTTCGAAAAATTCCACATCCCCACACTAGCCCCCTGCAAGGGCCCAGAGGGGAGGGTGTGAGGCTTGGCTCAGCTGTCCCCACCTGTGTGCAGGGACTGGTCCCCCAGAGCTCAGTGTTGAGGGGAGCAGGTCAGTCCCAGGGGCCACCTGGGCCTGTCCCACGGCTGACAGCAGCAGTGGGCTCAGGGGATCACTGCCCCAGTGAGCAAACCCTGTTCAATGACTGCCCCAATGACCAAACAGGGGCTGGCAGGAGCAGGAGAAGTGAACAGACCCACATCTGTTTTATAAAATACCCATCACCGTCCTGGCAGGAGGCATCTCCCCTACAGCAGGTAAAACTACAGCACTAGGAGTGTTTACCTGGGCCACAGAACGGATTGGCGGAGCATCCCCAAGAGCTTCATCATGCTGAAGAAAACACACAGCTCCAGAGACTCTCAGATGGACACATCCAAAGCATCCGAGTATCCCCAGGAATTTCTTCATGTCTTTAGTCACATGTTCCCTATTCCCTACAGACCCACAGGCTGGCACCAAATGTGTATGTGTGTATGACATGGGCAGATACAGCATCAGAGAAAGGCTTCTCCAAGGAAGGGAAGTCAGGGAGCAGACATAGAGGAGTGTTTGCCTTCTATTGTGAAAACAACAACACTGGAACACTGAAATCTTTCCTCAGGCCTTGCTGCCTGGGGGAACCAAGGAAGAAAGGTTTCATTTAACAATTTCAGGAAAATTTCAGTTGCACACTGAAGCAGCAGCAGCACACACAAAAGGATTAAACACACTCTCTCTTTCTCTCATGATCAGCAGAATTCTCTTACCTTTCTTCCTCAAGATCCTCTGAGGAGATGCCCTCTTTGAGATCCAAGCTCCAACTTTAGACAGAGCTGTAGCAGATGACTCCACAGCAGAAGAACCTGTAAAAGCTTATGCGTAGGTTTGTACTATGATGTGAAAATATTTCTCATTAAAACTCTTTTTCTTTCAAAATGAAAGAAAGAAGGCATTATTGTACTTAGAACACAATTTCAGAGAAAAAGATGGATATACCAATTGAAACCTATGCTGAACTTAGTAGCTTAAAGCCCAGAAGAGGAGGAAGAGGAGGGGACAGGCTGCAAAGGCTTCTGGGGAATAGGAGGGCTATAAAAGAACTGAAAGAGCATCAGAGGTCTGCTCAGAGTTAAAGGAAGTAGGAGGTAGTCTGATTTATGCTTCATGGGCTTAAATGGATCTTTTTCTTCTATTATGTATGAAGTATAAACTGGAAAAGGAGATTTTTATCTTCCAAAACCTATAGGAACCCTTTGCATAAAATCTATCCCATGGCACTTCAGTGGTTGCCCACCCTTAGCAGTTCAGGTCTGTGTTTGTTTAACCTGTCTGTTTGCTTGTAGACTGAACTAAGGGTTCCTTCCAGCTTCTTCTGTCTAGTTCTGGCACCCAGGACTTCAGCTGGCTATAAGCCTTCTTCTGCTGGTTTCACTGGGGTTGGCTTGTACGAGTTCATGACACTGCTGGATGCCTCTGGTAAGAAAATAGTTGTAAATTCATCTTTGGACTTCAGTCACTGCTCCCTGCTGCTATACTACACTATTGTGCTAAAGAAAGAGGTGTTTAATTAAGGAATAAGTAGTAAAACATCTAATAACTGTAGAGATGGGCTGCCATGTGGGATATCTTGACCACAAATCCCAGCTGGTCACTAATGGCAGGGCAAATGCTTTGCTCAAAGCTGTAAGAGGGAATTGTTGTTGTAGCTTTATACAATGAGTGAGAACAAGTGCATGTGGGGCTCTGTGCAGCTGATGTACTTCCAATTAACTTCCACAGAGTACTTTTCTATTACTTTTTCCCTATTCAGGGAGGTAATCCACCTATTTAAAAAAGGTGTTGTGGTGCTAAATTAATTAATCTTAGTAATATGCTTTTATAGCACTGCCTGCTCTACTATGGAAAAGTTAATGATCAGCTCCTGCTATTGCTTGATTTAGGCTTCCAACAGCCCATTCAGATTTTAATTTACCGTCTTTAGATGCTGCAATGCAATTTTGCTTGACACATTTTCCTCTTCTCCTGGCAATCCTCCAAACCCTTACAAAGAAGCAGGTAAAATATCCCAAAACAGGAAGGGAGCCTCCTGTTTCTGAGGGAATATGATGTTCTTTCACAAGCAGGAACACAGCTCTGTTCTAGCTAGTGATGCAAAAGCAGATTTGATCTGAGGCAGGCTCCAAAACCTACAATTCAGCAGACAGCAGAGCCAAGAGGAAGCCATCTGTGCAGGTGGCACTCGTCCAAAGGAAAGGGTGTGAAGGTTGTCCTAAAGACTCACCTGTGGCCCTGCCTAATGAGTTTCTCCAGTGCTTCCCTGCAGCTGGAGGTCAGAGGGTGATGGGAAGCGTGGAGGACCTGGAGCTGAGTGTGTGCATGAGGCTTGCAAAGACCCTTCTCAGCTGAGGTGAATGCAGGTGAATCCACTCATAGGGATGACTCTACATCTAATAACAAGGCCTGGTTTCTCCTCCTGTTCCCTTCCATGAACACTTCAGCCTCCTCTAAGTATTCTTTTCCTTTTTCTTCCTCCCAGTCTGAAAGGCAGTGTCACAGTACTACCAAGGGGCCCAGTCTGCTGAACAGGGTGCCAGTAAGGCAGGCCAAGGACAGAAGGTGCTACTCTCCCTGAACTTTAAATCCTCTGAATCTGTCTTTAGGAAAAGCTGTGGGTTTGGTTAACCAGATTAGTTTAATAACAATAGACTCCATATATACTCCATTGACAAATACAGGTGTTCTCTCTAAGGTTTGGGTCTCTATTAAAAAACCCTGGTCCTAGGCCTCACATAAACATGCTCTCAGCTGAACCTGGGCACTTCCCAAAAGGCATTTATGGTAGATCAAGTGATGTGCAGTGACTGAAATTTGTTTATCACCATATCTGGGAGGGGTGTGTTGCCTCTTCATCCTTTCACAAAAAATAGTGAGGCCTGGGCAGTGCCTGATGGCTCTGACTGTGCCTTGCTCCATCCTACCTGAGGTGCTGCACAAGCTCTCAGTCACTGATGGCACTTGCACAAAAACAAGTGTAACTTTAGCTGTGCTCTGATGTGAGCACACCCACAGCTAGATTTAATCACACTTGTTGCCCAAACCTTACAGTTTACTAAAAGCTTGTGTTCCATGAGGGAGGAGAATGTATGGAGAGGAAAGAATTGTATGGAGAGGAAAGAACCACTTCAGTTTTAAAGGCAAGAGTAGACAGGGCCTAAACTTTTAAAATTATATGTGAGAAACACATGGAAAAACATATGTAACTTAAACTAAGGGCATGAAGCCAGAAAATCCAAGGACAGCACCTCAGAGGGACAGCTGCAGTTTGCTGTTTAAAGGGTCCTCAGCTACTCTGGACAGAAGTGAGAAGCTCCCACTACAGGGAAGGTGTCAGGCTCTCCTGTGTCTGCTGGAGTTGAGAATTGAACTGGTGTGAGTGAAGTGGCAGAAGTCAGCAGGTCTGAAGTCTCATTTTTGAAGGTGAAAAATTGCACTGTGAAAGCAGAAAGCTACAGTAAAAATAAAAACCCACAACACTGATCCACTAGCCAGGAAAGAACTCATCAGAGACATATAAATACAACTTCACACACTTCAATGTGTAAACCACTCAACAAAATAAATTATGCTATGCTGGCAAAGTAGTAAAAGGCCTTAAGAAAATTGAAAAAGCTTATAGCAATGAAGGATTATTCCCAGTGCAATAGAAGGAATGTGTATCACACTAAGTGACGGTGCTTTGTCTGTGAAAATCAGCCAAGTGAGGAAGAAGCAAGGCTGACGGCAGGCAGAAGCGATGCTGGACACATATTTACCTTGGCTCTCTGCAGTCAGCAGCAGGCTCAGGGCCATACTTAAGGCAAGACACATCTCCCTCTTTCCCTGCTATCACTGCTCACAGCAGGGCCTTCTTTTGTTAATATGCTACTGTGCAGCTCTAGAATTGGAAACTGATTAATCCTCAACAGGCAAAAGGGATTCCTAGAGAGCAGCGCAGTGTAGGTGACCCTGGGGATCACAAGAGCTGAATCTACAGCATCACTTAGGGTGCTAGGTTAGGGCAATATGATTCAAGATTATTTAAAATCCCTGGCAGACACTATTTGTGCTGTGTATCCCCACGTGATTTAGCATAATCCAGAACAAAAAACAGCATTCATTGAAGTCTGAAGCCAGATTTCATCATTAAGAATATTGGGCAGGACTAGTAGGTGTCACTCCCAGGAGCTGATGTCAGGGTGTGGCTCCTGTGCTCTAAGGGGTGTCTGTTTTGCAGTCTTTCAGTCCCACAGTCACTTCATGGATCTGACCTGTTCTGACCTCCTCTTTGGCACACAGCTATGTAAGAACACTGCAATATTCCAGGAATAGAAGGATAAATCCCTTTGCTTTCCCTCCTCTTCTTTCTTGGGCTGAACCTGTACTTGCCATCAGGTAAATGATGAGCTTCTGAACTGACTCCCAATCAAAGCCCAACCTGTACCAATACAAGGGACTCTGCTGCAGCACGGGGAGGGGAACAGCAGGTTTGGGTCTTTGTAGTGAGGTGGGAGAGTCCTTAATCACAGTCTCAGGAAAGCCACAAGCAGGTGACCAAAGGTCTGCTCTGCCCAGGTTCCTGCTTCTGACAGCAGCCAACAGCAGATGCTCCAGGAAATATAAGACAAAGGTAAGCACAAAATTATATTTGGTACTATATTCCCAACTTTCAATGCCTTGGGATTAAGTTCTGAAGTAGAGGTGATGATCTGTATTTGATAGGTTTCTTCCCTAAAGGTTTCTTTTAGGAGCTGTGCAAGCTTCCAGCCTGTGTTTTCTGGCAAGAAATTTTGCAGCTCAGCTAACACTGGTGTGAAGAGGAGCTCTTGGTTGTGAATCTGCCCTGTGCTAGTTTCATTTGATGCCATCCAGCTTCTGTGCTAATGGAATGCTTAGTTACTCCCTGAGAGCCTTTCCACCTTCCATAAGTTTGGGGTTCTCCAGTTTCCACCTCAGGCTGAACACAGCCCTCCATGTACTACAGATGCCTGCTTTTTTGGTTGGCTAGAAGGGCTAACTCTTCCTGAGAAGCCTGCTGGCTTCCTACAATATGCCAGCACACAGAGAACTCAGAAGTAATACAGAGATCGTGCCAGTCTGCCCTCCCTGTGCCCAGTTAAAGCCTTGTCAAAGAATGAGGATGCTCAGGAAATGCCAAGTGCCTGTGTCAAATGGTTTTGACTTGGTTAGCGCTTCACTCAGCTGATGCTAAATCAGAGGATGATGCTGACTGCTGAAGGGACAAAGTAAAATGTGGTGGCTGGATTTTACTTGCTAGGTATTGCAATTGAGGCCAAAAAGGAATTTAAAGATCTATCTTACACTTATATGTCCCTGAAAGAAAATAGCTGATGAAACAGTCATTGAGCTGTTGAGCCTGTAGCTTGCACCTGACGGTCTATTCAAGCATTGATTATGATCAGTTGTGCACCTGAAGGAGAGGAGAGATCAGGGGCAGGTCTTGATCATTTGCATGACCTTGGCAAAACCATTTCTGTTTCAACTCTGCTGAATAATAGAGATAAGAATCCAGAGCCCAGTCTGGTACTATTACGTTACTGGTCGTAGGTTGGAGACAGATTCACAGCCAGACTCATTGACAATCATGAGACAAACAGTGTGGTTTATTGTGTGGTGTCCCCTTTTTTAGGAGGTTCAAACCTCCTGGGCTTGAACAACTGATTTTTCAGGGTCTCAGCACCTCCCAGCTCCTGGCCAGTGATGTGTCTGCATTCAGGGTTGGAAGGGATTTGTTGGGGTCCCTGTTTGGGCTCAAATCCATCCTATCATTGCTCACCCAGGGGCTTGTTTACTTTTAGGCTGGTCGAGTTTGGAGGTCTGTTATCGCCAAATTTATCCTTGCAGCTACAGACCAGCTGCAGCCGTGACACGGTACAACTTCCAGATAAACATCCAGGAGGTGCAAAGTGTGCTAGATTGGTTATGGGCACTTGTGGATGCTGGACAGTCTGCCAAGATGTGGCTTAGTGAATGTGCAATAATTCCTTTCAGTGCAGGTGGTGCAGTGAAAGCACACTGAAGTGCTGTGTGTTAACCTGCTGCCATCAATGTCACCTGGATTTATTATTAGCATTTACAACAATAGCATTAGAGGACCACGTGAACTTTCGGTAGTGGAAGGTGATCAGCAAAAGGGCATGGAAAGAACTCTGTTGGATAGGGTTCTTAGGTAGGCTCGTTGCAAAGGAACACATGGTTAGGTGGGAAAAGCCTGCCTCTTGCACTGAATTCTTCATCCCAACACTTCTGGAGCAAAGAGATGAGTTCTGCTGGGTGGGACCAAGGATTTGTCTGTCCCTTACACTGTGCCTGACAGTGGCCAAAACCTGATGCCCAGAAGAAACAAAGAACAGCATGACCAGGCAGCAACAGCTCTTCTGCAACCCCCCAGCTATTTGTTTGACTTTCAGACATGTTTTTCTATGCATTTATTACTCTAAGTAAACTTCTCACCCATGAACTTCTCCAGGTTACCTGGGAACTCGAAGCTCTTCACACCCCCAGTGTCATGTGGCAAGTTCTGCAGCTTGACTGCTCTGCATGGGAAGTCTGACAGAGACTGAAAACAGCTTAGAAGGGTGAAAGTGCAGTGGGTAAGACTGCTGGATTTCTGTTCAGTGTCTGGGTAGCAGGTTTAAGGAAACAATCTTTTGAAGCCCAAGAGGAGAATGTAGTTCTAGGATGACACTCCCTGGTCCAAGTCTTGAACACTTCCTGGAGCTCTTGAGCCTACCTACAGTAGTGCCTTGCCAATTAAGTAGCAGAAACAATTGAAGGTGAATAATTTCATAGATTCTAACTAACTCCCGGGCACTAGTCTCCTTGCCCCTCTGTTCAGCTACAGAGGAGCAATCTGTTCTACTAACAGGAAAATTCTGCCCAGCAATGCCTGCACTGATGTTCGGTCACCTCCTCACCTTCAGAGGTACTGGAGGCCTAAGCAGAAAGGAAAGCAAGTCTTTAACTTAATTACCCAATTATCTTGAGGTAATCACCCAATAATCTTTGGATACAGTCATTTTTTATTTCCTATTCCTCCTATCTTCTTAACAAATAGCTTCCAGAAAACAAACCTTGCTGTGACTACAGTAAACAAACAAACAGACTCCCATAGCAGATAAAAAACCCCATTAAGGGCAGACATCAGTCCACAGCACGTTACCTTTCCTACCCTGGAGAGCTGAGAAGGGCAGGGCTGTGCAGCTGTGGGTGCTGTAGCACCTGCGAGAGCTGCACTAGACTCAGCAGGCCAAAAATCACCTCTGCAGGCTCAGACTTTGCTGTCCTTGGCCAGCCAAAACGAAGGGGGAGCAAAGCTGGAAGCTGGGGAGGACCTGCCTCAACAGATCAGCCTGAGGGAGTCAATGGAAGGTGAGCAGTAAGTGTGTGGCTGGTCACACTTGGCTGAGGCTGTTTCAGAGCTGTTGGATGTCTTACAGACTGCAGGACTGCTGACACTCGATCACATCCCCTGAGAGCTGATGCAGCTCTCCTGGGCAGGGAGAGCTGTCCTGTTCCTGTGCAAGAGCAGGAAGGGTTCACAGAGATCTTTCCACCCCAGAGAATCCCCAGGGGCTTCTTAGAAACCCCCTTTCTCTAGAGTGCTTGTGGGAAAAGGCACCATCATCTGATTTTCAACACATGATGAGATCTGCCAATTATTTAGAAACTCATCCTAGACGCTCTATAATTGAAAAATGTAAATGTGATACAAAGAGCACAGGGATCCACAAAATTTTACAAGTAGCTGTAATTTAGGGCCCAGGAGAAATATGTAAAGAAATTTCTTTGTAATATGTAGTGCATAACTAATATGTAAAATATTGGGTGGTGGAGGCAATAACATCTGATCATGTACTCAGAATGACCAGCTTATACTTAATGACTAAGATGCAAATTTAATCATATACTCATATAGTGCTAATTGTAGGGGCTTTTTTATAACCTGTGAGGATAATTTGAATACTCAGTACTAATACCTGGAATGCCATGTAATCCTTGTTATACAGCTATAAATTAAAAAAATATTAATCCAAATGGGGACTAAAGAATCCTTTCTTTTTTTAATGTCAAAGGCAAAAAAATGTCTTATGAAAATCTTCCCTGTGAAGTGTCATCACCTGGCTGCTTATCTAAAATTTTAGATAAGTTCAAGAGTGAGAAGTGAGACAGTCCTCCATGGCCTCAGACCTGTGCACTACAGAGGGATGGCACCCAGCTTGCTATTTCTATCTAATGGCAAAGGCTGCTTTTTTTTAAAGCTGAAAATCAGAGCTGTTATCTCCAGGGAATATCCCCCTCCCCATTTAGCATCTTCAGATGGTACCTGAAATACTCCTGCCCACGCAGTCACACAGCTCATGCCTGTGTGCTCAGTCACTCAGTCTCTGACTTTAAGTGCTTTTGCAAATTTGACTTT
>VWYN01012193.1:22333-57410 GCA_013400075.1 Hippolais icterina | reverse complement strand
TTTTTTTTTTTTAAACTTGAAATCCCTAAACAGGCCAATACCTGGCTGCCAGAGAGCTTTGTTCCAGTATCTGCTGCCACTGGGAAGGAAACTGGCTGGAGATCCTTTCTGTGTTGGGGTAAGGTCCTTGTTCTGGCATATCCTTCAAGATGGGACAAAACCAGATAGTGATGCCCAGGAGGTGGTACTGGACATCTCTGCAGGCCAAAGGACAGACTGTGGGGTTCCAGGGCATGGGAAAGGACTTGAGAAGAATTAGCAATATACTGTAATGTTTTCACTGTAACCTGTGTCCCCCATGCTGTGGGGGTGGGATGCAGGAACTGCCTCTTGGGAATGTTTGTCGCTGCAGAACATCCCAGTGGGATGTTGTAGCTATCTGGCCTGCTTACAAACCAGCTGGTGAGGCTGAACAATTATAAAAGAGCCTAGCCTGTTGTCCCATGCTAGGCTCGCCCTGAATCACAGCTTTACCTTTTCAGTTTGATTTTCTCTAGAGCTGGGATACATTAGCATAACCATTCTTGCCTCTTCTAATGTTCAAATTTTTATCTTAGCCTCCTGCAGCCTTGATCCAAAAGCTTTTCATATTTATACCAGAAATCAAGGTTTTAATGTAAGCAGCAGTGAGGGATTTAGTTTGCATATATAAATATACAATAGTCTCACTACTCTGGCTGCTAGTGCAAAGTGAATCCATGACATGGGTTGTGTTCTCTTAGGTAAGGGCAAAGGCATAAGTTAACTGACAATGAATTATCCTATTGTAGAGCCTTCAGGATGGGGATTATCACTGCTAACACACTGTCTTATCCTGCATGCAGTACACAGAGCTAACTTCTTTGGGAGATTGGGAACACAGGCAAGCGATAACGTGGAAATTCATTAGGCGGCACCTCAAAAGCCCAAAGTGTGTGTGTGGTGTGTGTGTGTGTAGTATCTCATCCATTTCAATGGGAATCTTGCCTGCAGGAGAAATAAACTCATGCAAATGCTGTTAGATCATTTTAATAGGCCAAAAATCTAAGGGGATTCAGGAGTGGCAAGCAGACACCTTAAAGACATCTCACTGCACAGTACATACTTTGGAATCCAACTCAGAGTAAATAAATGCTGGCCTATCCAGTGACAAGAGTGGAAAGACTGTGATTTAAGAAAAAGGGACAGAATAGGGACAAAACTGTAGTTTCATCTGACACAGCAAATCTCTTCACCAGGCTGTAATCCTAAAGTCTGGAAGAACTGAAATATGTCACCATGCTGGAGTTTGCGTACCAAAATTAATCCTATTTAGTACATCAGATCTTTATCTAAACCTCTTTGTACACAGGATGAGAGACTTGACCTTAGAGAAGGATTTCCAAGATGCCTTCAGTTGCTCTATGAGTGCTTGTTATTTGAACATGGAAAAAAGAAATCCCCCAATTTTACAAATCAAACACTTCTAGGCATAAGCTATTCCTGAGGGCTATCTGTAGGCAAGCTGCTGAAGAATTAGGGCAATAAATCACTGTGCTGCTTTTCCTTACTCCCTGTGTGAGAACCATGCTTTCAGTGCTCACAAGGGATTTCCAGATTACTCTCTTCTACTAGGCAACCCTTCTTAACAGACCCACATTTTCAGTACTGTCTAGCTTACCTTTGCTTGCTTTGAGGCCTGATCTGACTAAAGGACTGTGAAGAGTAGGTCCTCAGTGAATGAAATCAGGGAGTTGTGGCTGAAGTCTGGCCACTCCCATCTTACACAACAACTCCATTTCTGCCTTTGGTGGGCTACTTGTGGGTAGGAAGCCACAGAAACTGGTTTGTGGTGCAGAGGAAGTTGCTGGCAGAAATTCTGTCTTAAAGAACAAATAGGAAAACATTGTTTTCTAAGAGGTAAGATGAATGAGACTCCCCAGAAACAAAGACTTCTTAATACTGGTCTTAATATTTCAAAAGGAATACCCTGGAGAGCAATGCTTCTGATTTGCTCCTTCCTCCCAAGCTATTGCTTTTATCATAAACAAGGGAAACATTTTTACACCTGACACAACCATTCTTTCTTTTGAGCCCATTACCTTTACTAATGGTAAGTTCAAAGTAATAAAATTTTGCTTCCAAAAGTAAATTAGATATGTAACATTTTCACAAATTAACACTTGAAAAACAAACCCTGTACTGAATGTGCTTACTTTCAGTGTCATTGGCATTGCTGTGTGATTTTTTTCAAAGATCTTAACATGGCATTCTTTGCATGATATCTTGCAAAAATTGTCTAGAAAAGTACCAACTTTACACATTTATTAATTAAATAAGCTGCATTCAGGAAGGTAGTTGCTGAGGGTTTGCTAATAGGTAATGAGGAATTCTGTAAGATGGTTGACAACTAAGGCAGTGAGAAAGCGGGGAAAACACTGTTTGTACAAATTTTAAAGCATACTGAAAACCTTACAGACATCCTGCTGTTTACCTACATTTTTCCTCCCTGTGTCTGTCACGACCAATTAGTTTCATGTCCCTTGGGTAATATCATGCTAATTAAATATTAGAAACCGTGGGGGAAAGTGGCAAGAGGTTTGTTTTTCTTTTGCTATGCAGTTTAACAGTAAGTGACAAGCACCAACCTTCCGATATCATATGCAAACCTTGTAAGATTTCCTTGTGACATTCCCAACCATAAATCCTAATGTGCTATGCAAATATGCAAAAGTTCAGTAAAATTGAATGAATGATAGCACAACTGAATTCTTACAAGCAGCACTAAAAAGGGAAGGATACAAGGCAAAATTAAGGAAGTTTCTTCAAAGAGCTAGGAGACAATTTGTAACTAAACAGTTTTATTGACTTTTTTTTTCCAAAATAAAAAACACAAAATAGCCACCAAGATTAAAGGCCATAGACAGCATTAACCAAATGAACCAGCCACTTGGTTATAGTAGCTGATAACTAGAATAACTGGATATTATTGCATATACCTCAGGTTCATTTATATATCCATTACAGTTTGGCAAGATTACAATCATACAGTAGCTTTGGTTGTGTAAAACCTAGTAGCACTACTTACTTAAAATGTGACTGGTTAACATTTTATGACAACAGCTATTTATCCCAGTCTTGACAAGTCTTCTCTCATTCCATGTTCTTGTCCACATTGTCACTGACCAAGAATTAAGGAGACATATTTGCAACCATCATTTATAGCCCTTCTTTATCACCATGTGGTGATGAATCTCAGAGGGGTAGGAATCTCTCACTTGCTTTCTTCATAAAGGTTTGTAGAGCAGCCTCTCCTCCTGTGCTGGGTGGCTCCTACCATGCAGCTGTGGTAGCCTCAGCTGAGCATGAGTCCTTGCAGAATGCAAATATGTCGAGGTGTTTATGGCTTTCAGGCCAAAGCCTTTCCTGACCTACAGTGCTGGGGGGTGACTGTACTGCCTTGCCTTTGGATACAGAGAAAAAAACCACAGACAAACAAACAAACAAACAGCTTTTCACATTGGTGTGCTGAGCTGCCAGCACAGAACAGTACTAACAAACCTAATACACAATACTACCTTGGTTACAGAGTTGTGCCTGAGACACTGCACAGGATTGCATGTGTATGTTCTACAGTCTATGTATTTTAGTTTTGGTCTTTAAAAAAAATGCACTCATCCTTATGTAATCTAGTGTAACACTGCAGCTTTAGAGTAATGGTTGATAAAAAGTCATAAACACACAGGCTATTTGGAAACACTGGAAGCTTTTTCTTGTCTTGCATGACGTGTGCAGAATTCCTGCCTTTCTGCCATCAGCCTGCCCCCAGCGTTGTGGGAACATCTACTTCCACAGGAAATATATCACCTGCTTAAAAATAACCTAAAACTCTCAGTTCTACCTGGGAAGAGCTATAAAAGAATTTGGATCAAACTGAAATAATCTTGTGTGTGAAGACCCTTCCTCACTTACAAAATGCTGGAATACTAGATAACATCTACTTGTTTGTGCAGCCCTTTCATTTGCTTGCACAGAAGCAAAAAGGAATTCAGCATGAGGAACGGCTGCATGGTGAAGATCCTGCAGAACAAGGTAACTGCCATGCAGTAATTCAAATGCAAGCAGTGTAACTGCTTTTTGCATTCAGATCCATACTTGTATAAGGATATAAATTAATAAGCCCTTCTAAATGATTTTAGAAATATCCTCTTTGATCTAGACTTATAAAACCTCTGAATACTTAGAATCACTAGATTTCACATGGCCCACATAGTCATAATTATTTGTACTTACATGGCAAATATTAGAAATACATTTGCCTGCAGTTGAACAGGTAATTATACTGTCTATTATTCAGCTGAGCAAAGATCAAGCACTCTATATCTTGCAGTTATTGGATCTTATTCTAACCCTTTGCTTTAGAAAGGGGAAATAACCATCTAATTATATTACCAGTGCACAGTACTTAGTTTGAAAAAGACAACCTATAGTAGACAACTAGATTTTTTTCCTAAGATGACTTTTTATGAGATACTCTAAAAGCAGTCTCTTTTGACTGAAGATTGTCTATTTCACTGTACTCGCATAGTAAAAATAGTTAAAATCTAATTACAAAGCTGCTACATGGTTATTTTGTGGTCTGTAAAATAAAACAGTATCCAGAATTTTATCTGAACAAAATACACCAGACAGTATAAAAATATTTCCCAACCGGAGATTGAAACATTAATGCTGGATTTCGGGGTGTTTTTTTGTATAAAAAGTAATGTAATAATGGTTGACATTTATCTGCTTACCAGTCAAAAATATACATATGACTTCAAGGAGCTGTTCCAGGCTCATTTTCAGTGAGCTTGTGCTTTTGACCCTAGCAGTAATAAATGCACACGTGGAACACAGTTTCCTGAAAACCTGAACTATATCTTATTTCTAACAATAAGACTAATTTCTGGCTATGGATTTCCACTTATTTGCTTTGTTCAGGCAACTACAGCAGAGGAATTCCAGAAGCACCACTTCCGCTTTGAATGATGTTTGTTCAGTGCAACATCTTCCTTTTCTCTCTCCTTTTTAACTCGCTGGTAGTGATCTTCTTCCTTTAAATACCACACAGGCGGCCACCGATGCCTCTCAAAATATTCTTGATTATCTGATTAAAAAGAAATTTTAAAATAAATCCCCAAAGGTGCCAGTAAGATACACAAATCCCAGAAATGTCTGGCAAAAAGCTATGCCACTAATCATTTATCCATTCTCTATGCTGGCTTGCTTATCAAGGATTCACCCAGTTTCCTCAAATGCCTTAAGTATGAAAAGACTTTGAAAGTGATTACATGCAAGAGGCGTAAGTTCACCAAAAACTATAAAAAAGCAAGGCCTTTACAGAGTGCATTTTTCATTGCAGAGCCTGGAAAGAGCTCTGTTCCTTTTAGCATCACTGCATTAGATAAAGAGCATGATGCTTGCCCAGCAATCAGGTTAATGATTCTGACCTTTCTTTGCAGATAGGAATTTATGAATGCTGTTCAAGATAGCACAGAGGTTCAGTCTCATGGCTTAGCTACGTGAGCTCATCTTTGTCTTTATGTTTAATCAACATGGTGGGGAGAAAGAAGGGGAAACCTGATGAAATCTGGTGGGGAAGTTGCCCATACCTGAAGATTTAGCTTTGATTTCCTTGCGGAACTTGGAGCAAACGCTGTTGTAGTTGGTGCAGATGTAGTGCAAGCACCAAGCTGCCAGCTGGTTAGCATTGTGAAACTGTGAAGAAAAACAAAGAGCTTATTCCATTTCCTGGGGTTATCATTCATTTTGCAGCCCCTATTAACAGCTAAAGCTAGAATGGTCCCAGCAGATGGTACCTGTACTCTCCCAGGCGTTCATTCTGACTGCCAACTCTGATCTCAGGTTATAAACATGAGCTAGGTGCTGACCACAGTACATTCTAACAGTAGTTAGAGATATTGCTTCTGTCTCCAACCAGGAGAAGGAAAGAAAAGAAAAATTGCCCTTCTTAAGATGAAAATGAAGTGAAGTGAGCTGCTTTCTCTTGGGAGGGGTTCAGTTCTGGTTTTGCAACAGGATTACAGGTATTGCATAGAGGGTCTTGAAAACAGCTGCAGGGAATCTTGCATGGTGGCCAGCATTTTAGTGCTACTTTTGTGCAGTGTTCTAGTGCTACTTCAAGCCAAACTGCAGCTGACTCATTGTTACTGTGAAATCAAGAATAATACAATCTAAACAATATTTTAGTTTGTTCCACTGCAGCTGGGAGCCTGTTGCATTTTGGGAAACAGAGGCATGTAGTTTCACTGTGAGCTGGGGGCTCTATCTTTTAATTATTTACGGGACTCAAGAAATATTGAAATGCATTTGAACATAAAGAAGATTTGCACATACTCTGAATTATCAGATGATTGACTTTAGGTAGCCAGTGTAAGTATTCAAGAAATGTTGTCTTTGCAGTACTGTTCTAAATATATCTCCAAGAACTGAATTGAAAGGAATGCAAGAATCAATCACCATTACAAAGCTGAACAGCTTCATTACATTGCTTTTCATGGTAGTGCACCATTGTCATGAGAACATAGAGCTTGGATGTTCCACAATCAAGACAAACTAAAACATGTATTTGAAAGACAGCTCCTCTGAGGTTACTTAAAGGGATATTTTACCTTTGAACTAATGAAAAAACCTTCTTTAAACTAGAAGATAAAACGAAGTTGTATTGTCAGTCATTCTCAGAACTGCAGACTTAGAAGCCACTTAGACTTTGAGCCACTTAGAAGCAATGCTCAGAACCAGTAGGGAGCTAAAAGTAAGTCCTGCAGCTGACCAGAATATCTTCAGAAGGCTGTGTACACTGACCTGTGCCAGCTCCAAATAGGAGAGGACTTCTCCATCTATTGCAACACCGCTCATGGAGGCCTTTGTCAGCTCTTGCACCGCATGCTGCTCTGTTAGGGGAGAAAACTCATCACTTACAGGGGAAACAGGCACATTGCAAGGTCACATCATCTACTGGTAACAAACAACCCAGGCAGCATGTTCTCCCTCCTCCTGCTGTTAACCAGCATTATGCAGGGGCCACATTCACACAGATATCCTGAGCAAGCTGAGATTTGGGAGAAGTCAAATTCTGACCTTTAGAGCTGTGGCTGAAGATGTGGTTCATAACCACTTAAGGAAAGACGAAGTTCAGCAGCCACTAGTCTCTCTCTGGCATGGGTACAATATTCAGTTAAAATTAGAAATATGGATCAGCTCTCTCCTTTCAGTCATACAAAGTTTTTAATCAACAGTGCACTTGCCACTGAATTATTTATTAATGAGTATACACATGGCATTGATAGAGAAAAGGTGACTTCAGGCCCTCCTTGGGTTTTCAGATCAGCTGCTCCTAGGGATTCAGGTGAAGGCTGACCAGCCCCCCCCAACAGTCACCTCAGTTCAAGATTCTCCTTAACCCTTTCCTAGAATCTTACAGCATCTGAGTGGTTTTTTTGGGAAACATTGGCAGTTGGTTTGACTCTACTGGGTTCAGTTGTTGGCAGTAGCCTTTGGACTCAAAATTATTTCACCAAGAATTAAATGGAATGAAATATTCTTAATACTGTATGTATGTTTACACTGCAATTACCTTAAAAAAACCCCAAAACTTCAGCTAAAATACGCAAATAAAATCTGGCAATAAAGATTTGGTCTGTCAGAACCAGTAAAGACAAGAGACAGTCCTGATGCACAACTGAAGGAGAGCCAGGGTTTGGTATGTGATTAAATTTTGCCTAAATGTAGTCCTGTAGGTACATGTGGTTTTGTTTCATTTTCTCTGACTTTTGGTCTTGGTCGTGTCTTCAGAAAAATGCCAAATTACTGACATAGAGAGAAACAAATTAAACACAACAACACAACCCAAACAACCTCAGAGGTCTGGGTTGTCTATGGATTTATTTTTAAAACTTTAGTGGTATTCTAACTTGTAATTTTTCTTTAAATATGGGATTAAAAAGGTTTTCTTCCTGAAATGAGGCTTGAATCCCCATGGATATACCAAAATATCCAATTCTCATCTAGTGAAAAGGGACCAGACAGCATTTCTAAAAACATGATCATCTATATAAGTTTTGAATTGGCTCAGTTACTCTCTTTGAACAGAAATATAAAGTGGAGCACTTCATTCATTACTTAATGGAAAACCCAGTCCTTCCTGGTTTTAGGTAAATGAACAACAACGGAATGGATATTACAATCTACAGACATTATCCTCAATGCTAAAGAGAAGGTTTACCCTTTCTGTTTTAAAGCACAGAAAACTTCAGTGTTCTGAATTGGATTAGCACAAAACTAAAAAAAGGCAAGCGAAAGGCAAATAAATTTCTCTGTGTGAAAATATCAATTTGCTTTACAATATCCCTCTCAGAAAAAAAAATTATTTTCTCTGACACTTGAGAAAATCTTATGTGTTCTAAACACCATTAAAGCACATTTCAGCTGTTGCAGGAGATGCTGCATTGGACAAGGCCACAAATTGTTACCTGCTAAAGCAATCAGGTGAGGAAGGCAAAACCTATTTGCCAATGCAATTAACTCAAGGGTGTCCAGTTCCTGACTGGAGGACAGTTGCTTGGTATACAAGTAATCTAAAACTGCTTGCATGGAGGTCTTGTTTATGTTGGGCAGAACTACCTGGAAAAGATATTTAAGAAAATAATTTCTAATTATTAAGGGATTTTCATAGAGCAGCTATATTTCACTTCTCTCACTTTGCTTGACTGTTGCTTTTTCTCTTCAAGGTATTTCAGAAACGCAGGGAAAACATTTTTCAAAGCAGAAATTTCCCATTCAAGTTCAAGACACTGCCAACAGGTAAGCAGTGCTCCAGAGTCAGATCCTTTGCCAGGTTATATCCAAGCTGGAATTGGATCCACATCAAACAGTGAATCTGTTCAGTGCTCTCTAGCCTGCAAATTGACAGCTACACATAACTTCCCATGCCAAACCTCCCGTGGCGGACTCCTTGAAGAATGCAATCTATCTGCTCCTGGCAAGGGATATTCTGTGGATTCTGAGAATAACAGAAAACAAAGGATAACAGTAAAACCACTCCTCTCAGTCTTTTGGTAAATAACCAAATTATCCAGGTAAACAGGGTTGAGAAGGAACTGCGAATTGAAGAAATGAGGAAAAAAAAATGTAAGCTCTTTTTGCCCTACACATATAATGAGTGTAACCAGCATGGAATGAAGCTACCAAGACTAGGACAAAAACTGTCTAATTTCTCATGCTAAAACATAAACCTTTCATGCACAGCAACCACTCTGGGAAGCAGCTCAGTTCTCCAAATGAGAGCAGCTAGCTGTGAAACTCATTCATTATTGATATATTTTTGTTAATGCAGAGAACTGTAAATTTAATGAATGAGTTTATAAAATTTGCCCAAAATACAGGAAAGGTAGTATGTAAAAAATAGATGGTTTTTATTATTTGTAAATCATTCAGTTCATATCTACCTATATTTTAAAACTTCCAAAAGCATTACTGAATGCTTTAAACTCTACAAAATGGAAGATAAATATTTTAAATTGGAAAGATGAGCTAAGACTGTGAAGCTAATAATTAAAAATAGGCTGGTAGAAAATAACTGCATATTCTTCATTGTCAAATGTTGTGTACTAGAATCAAACTACGTTTTTTTATTGAACCACTTGTTCAGTATGCCTCTGGGAAAAGAATTATGTTTACAGCTGTATTGGAAGAAGCCAGAAAAATCTAAGTAGAAAAATATCTATCATAATATTAAACTTCAACACTTCATATGAGCATAATTGTATGGAAAGCAACAAGAAAACCAAACCCCCCCCCCCAAAAAAAACCCCCTGGGTATGACACAAGAAAAAATATTAGCAGCGTGTTTGGAGCTTGTAAAAAAGACCATGAAGGCACGTGAAAATACAGGGCTTCTTCTGCAAAATTTTATTCAAAGCATTGAGATCTTTTAAACTGTACTACATACCTGCTTTACTCCAGAGGACAAGATGATGCATTACAGAATCTATGCTGAGTTTCTACTAAAGTTAATAGAACTTCTCCTAAAGTTTGTTCCGTTTCTACTGTGAAAACAGCTCCCTTTTCTAGTTTAACACTCATATGTTCTTTAACCCTTTTTTATCTTTAATTTCTTTATCAATGTCCCTGCCCCTCATATTCTTCGTAGTGATTTTGATTATATAAATATATATTCACAAAATCTAAAAAAATATTTCAAAAAAATTCACAAATTCATACTTAATTTCCTTTCCCATATTTAATATTTTACAGGACTTTGGGCTTAAACAAACACTCCAGTGCTGGAGGAAGACTTGTGCATTGGAGAAAGTATATAGTCTTCCTGGGCAACCTTATTTAATGTCTTAAGAAGAAAAGCATCCCAGGTTTGCAAGGAAGAATAAATCCCTGATTCTAGGGATTGTTGCAGCCTTTCAAATAGATGATGCTTCCATCATCCTAAATCCATCAGACATTGTAAACAAAAGAGACAAAAATAGACAAATACCTCACTGTTGGAGCTTTCAATAAATGATCCTCCAAACATAGCAGACATCCACTCACAGCTGCAGATCAGCAGTGGCTTGTGGGCCTTGATGCTTCCATCGTCCAATTTAAATGTCACATCTGCCATGGGAACAAAGGCACAGGAGAGCTGCAAGTCTGTGTTTAAGGTGTGACCTTGTCTCAAGAATGTGTTTCTCTTGCATGCTCTTAACCAATGACTTCCTTCATTACCCATCACCTCCACCTCAAAAATAACTCTTGCATTTTAAATAGTTAACAAAAGCCTCTTTGTTAGAGGCTTGTTATCCCCTTGTAAACGGGGATATTGGATGTTCAACATTTCTGAGATTTGGGTCGCTTATTTAAAAGCTGTGAGTAGACTTGGAGAAATGAAACTCCAGAATCTCGGGTTGGAACAGTTGGCATGAGTACCACTATAATTTTGGGGTCATCCCTCCTCTCAGAACAATGTAAGCTGTCACATTGTTTGAAGTCTATGAAGTGACAGTAACATGGATGAGAACAAAAATCATTCTCTTCCTGCTTAAGCATGTATTTACTTACCAGAAAATGTCCCTTTGCAAAGGCACTCTTTTATGCGATTAGCTTTTCTGACATGAAATGCTTTCGTAATCTCTTGATTCATGAAGGCTTCTTTATTCATAATATTCTCCACCATCATTCTCAAGTCAAATACTTCCAAGATTTCAGCAATCTGAGCCAGTCTGGTGAGGTCTTTTTCGTTTTCATCCAGTTGGCCTGTGTATAAAAACTGCAAAACAGTTTTAAAAGGTGCGGCCTGCACAGACGAATCCATTTTTACCACAGTTACAGGACACGTCCGCTTTGAGACAGGATTCACTTGCATTTCCTTATGCACACTAACAAACCCCTTACCCCAGGATGACAGAGATCTTGCTGCAGAGTTTGTTTCACCAGATTCAGGTTGTAGCATGTTTAAAGACTCACTACTCTCTGGTGGGGGAATTTTAACATCAGGAGATTTCAAGGATGCCTCATCACTGTCACTGTTTGTCTCAAGGTGACTTGTCAGAACATCCTTATTTGTATTTTCTTTATTACACTGTGCTTCATCCAAGTATGGACTTTCCTCACATTCCATTAAGAAAAGGTCATAAAACTTTGAAGAGGAGGTAGCTAGGTAAATCTTGTGAGCAAAGATGCAGTCCTGCTCCTGAAGAACAAACATGACATCTGCACACAGCGGGCTGTCCAATAAATATCCAGCTTCATTCATGCTCGGCACGGGACACTCTGGAATTTTGATAACCGGAGGAGGGGCTTTTGGAGGTAGGAATGGAGCCTGAAGCAAAGGTTTTTGGACCTTCTTCAAATGAGATTTCCAGAACTGCAGGTGTCTTCTGGAGATCAGGGCAGCTCTAATTGCATTGTCAAACACATCTTTAATCCCAAACTGGTCAAATACACTGGTTTCATAGTAGGGTATCCCAAGTTCCTTGGCAACCTCTCTGCCTCTCTCTGGTGGCAAAATGTCTCCCCTTTTTATCGGCCTAGGGTTAAACAAAAAATGAACCTTGTCACACAAAGTTATGCTAGAAAGCGTGGAACTTTACCAAATATTCAGCACTAAATCCAAGATAACTATCATTCAAATGAAACAAAATATAAAACCAAGCGCACAAAGCCCTTTGGAAATCTACAGTCATGACTCCACAGAGTTTTAGAATAGCACATACTTGTAGTTTCATTAAAGTTTGTTGGTGTCTTTGCAATGTTACTAAATACATGTAGAAATCATTTACACAGAATCGAGCTGCCTCTTACTTAAAGCGAAATTTACAGTAAAAAAAAAATTGATAGGATACTTGAGAACTTTCATTATTTAAAAAACCTCCTGCTACTCCTTACTATTCAGATATTCTGTCAGAACCTTTCCTCGTATCCATCATTTAAACACAAATGGAAATTCTCATGACATAAAAAATGCCAGAAATACAGCTAAATATGAAATGGAAATATTTCTTAAGCTCATGCTTTTTAAAGAAAATCATACTAGCCTACGACAAAAGAATAACTGAACACAGACTGCAAGAGATAAGCTTGTTTTGGCTGTAGAAGTATTATGTGGGAACTCGTGAATTTCCAGAGCAGCTCTAGTACATGATGCAGGGTAAACAAACCAGTAAAAAGTCTGGGCTAGGATCCATTTTCCCAGCAAAAAAAAAATCATCTCCCCAGAAGACATGACCCAAGAGTGTGTTCTCTGAGCCCACCATATTGGGCAGACACGAGCTGGCACAGACAGAACACACCCCAGACAACAGCTTGCTGAGTGCCAGCTAATAAATAACCAGTTCAGGTGGCACAAGTCTGTGCCAGACACGCAGAGCTCTGACTCAAACTTACTAATGGTGAAATCAGGGAGGAGGATTAGGGCAGAAGAAGGGTTTTGCAAAAAGTCCATTTCCTCTTAAAAAGTCAACCAAAAAGCCCACTCCACCCTCACAACAAAGAAATGTTTAATAAACAAATAGACCTATAAAAATCATATTGCTAAGTCAAGAGCTTGACTGCAATGCAAAGTTTTCTAAGGGCCCACAAGATATTAATTCAATCTCTTTATGGAAATTTGTTACAATACAGTCATTAATTATACAATCATGGATATTATTTTTGTGAATCTGGTCTCATTGAAATTCCCATAAAAGGAACAAATTAGAAGCAAGCCAGTTATTGTGGGACTGTAGTGGCCAAATATGTGAATGGTTGTATTTGTATCTGGGAGAAACAAAGCTTCTCTAGAAAGGACCCCAAACTCTCTTTTAACTCAGAACTTTTAGAAGTTTAATTTGCAACCATTTCATTTTCTGCTATGATCTAGGACTACATCTACAAAAAAAAAAAAAAAAAAGAAATTGAGAATTAAGAAAATTTGAGTTGAATCTGCCAGTTTAAAACAGTAGTGAGAGGGTAGGACATGATACACATGTTCATGCAGAAAGATACATAAGAAAACATTCAATAATCATTACCGTCTCTATCTTACTGTAGTGTTCTGTCACCTAAACACATTCAGATATCCAATGTGCAAAACTTTTGTGGGAAAGTTAGTAACTGTGTGTCTTAAAGAACTAACCAACTCAGACAACAGAATTAAAAAAAGAAGATAGCACATATATTCTCATTGTACAAAAAGAAAGGAAACTAGGCTCTCCAGCTTCTCTTTTGCAAGTGTTGTACCTGATTACCAAGGTGATTCTTTTTTTAAATTCTTATTTTTGTTTAAACTTTACCTTGCCAAAGGCCGTCTGGCTCTGTTAACGGCCTCAAGATCTGCATAGCGAAGATCCAGCTGGCAGCCCACCAGAATGACAGGTGTGCGAGGACAGAAGTGCTTGATTTCTTGATACCACATTGTTTTCACATGATTCAGGGAATTAGGATTAGCAATTGAAAAGCACAGAACAACAACATCGGACCTAGAAAGGTAACAAGAAAATACCTGATGAAAAAACCCCACAAATGATTTTTGCTGCAGTTTCACCTATTTTCATTACCACTCCACTCTGCTCTTTGACAAACATGCTGACAGCAGATGTCAGAATACATGTTCGTGCAGAGGTTTGAGAGAAGCTACACATTTCACCATGAAAGCATGGGAGCACAAAGCCACATACCTAGGAAGCTCTGCCCCTCCATGCCGAGATAATTCCAGCATGTGTGAGCGGGGCACTAAGAAGAGAGGTAGGGCTTTCCATTCTCTACTTTTACACAACAGTTACTCACAGGCTGCCATTCCTCCAGAAATAATTCTGCTGACTAGACACCTAAATTGCAGTTCAAAGGTCATTGGTGCTTAGGAATTAGAGAGGAGCTGTGCAAAATTTCAGAACAGCCACACAGGCAGACACAGATCACTTTGTCATGGAGAAATACCTTTACCGCACTGCTTGAAGTACTGAGGTGGTCGCCTTTGCAATGTGCTTTGCACAGCAATTCTCCAATGTCTTTAATAAATAACCTGTTAGAAGGGCAAACTACTGCAGAATGACCACTTCTACAATATCAGCAAAAATAAACATTACAGTGAAAATAAGGCCAGTAAACTGTAGAATAGGACAGTGGCTTAAATTAGAGTAATGACAATATTTGCAGGCTTTTAAAGGTTTCTAAGAAAACAGAAACTGCTTCACTAAATACACTTACTATATAAATTCTAAGTATGAGGATTAAGGTTGACAGTTCATCCACTGAACCACCACCTAACTCTTGTCAGAGCTGGCACCCAAAGGTAGAGAAATGATTGAATACTTGTCTCAGGGCATACCTAACTAGGGGCAGTTTCATTATTTATAAACAAACAGTTCTCAAGCTCTTGAGTCTCTTAGGGGGGAAAAAATAGAAAAGAAGAAAAAAAAGTTGAATTTAAACTCTTGAGAAAAATTGAGGAGAAGGGACATTTTGAGAAGACAACTTATTGCTACAGAATTGTCAGCAGGATAAGCTCAGCAATACCATCTCTATCTCAGTTCTATTACTCTTTAATTTAGCACCCATGTGTTGTATCTGCAGTTTGTGTCATGTACAGAGAATCAGCAGCAGTGAATCTTAACATTCACCTTTTAAATAATGAAATACTTCCTCAGTAGTGCTGCTTTCTACATTTCACTGAGGGCATAGATACATCCAGCTATTTCTAAAGATAGCTGCACACAATACCGAGACTGCTGTGAGCATCAATTTAATGCAAGAGAAATGCTCCTGCTCCAAATTTCTGTCTTATATAAACTGCAACACATCTGTCATATCTAGGAACAAGGCCTTTTCAAACTGGAAAGTTCTCTAGTAAATACTGAAGGGCTAAGCAGCCAACACAATGGTCTGCTGCATAGCTGAGGCAAACATGCTTTAAACTCAGACTTGCTCTATTCAAGGTCAGGTAAGAGTAAAACTTAAACCCCAGCAGACATTTGTTCAGCTCCCAGAAAGAGAACTCAACGTACAGCTAAGATACAAAAAACTCTGTGTTACATGTATTCTAATAGGGTCAATGGTTGTTTAATTCTAAGCCACCACGACTGCTGGAGCGGCAAGCGTTGGCTGGCTGGCTGCTCCTAACTACAGCTAAGCATCTTAGAGAGACAGCCTGTCCAGCATCCTTCAGAAATTAATACCTAAGCCCAGTCATTGCAGTCACGAGGATCCAACCCTCCTGACTTTACAAGCCACAAGACACACATCACATCTCCCAGAAAACCAAAAGGAAAGCACTCCAGAAGGTGTTCACAGGCAGGACACAGCAGTTCCCCCAGGTGCCTGATGCTGGGCTGGGCACAGCCTGTGCTCCGGAGGGAGTCAGGGGTGAGCGGTGTCCCTGGGCAGGGCAGGCCCAGAGCACCCAGTAGGCTGGCTCCAGCACAGCCCTGGGTGTGTTACAGCCCTTGCCAAGGGAGTATCATGTTTTTGCCACCGTGGTTCTTGAGCAACTCCTCACCTCTGACCTTTGCAGGGCAACCATAAAACGGAGCTGAGCAAAGCTGGGTTCTGTTTCCAAAACTCACTGCGCTGCACTAACAGGACATTCTCACCTTACTGCTTCCCACATGAAAAGAATAACAGAGTCAAGACGTAAAAAATGTGATTTGCGAATTACTTATCCTGTGTTAAAACCTGGACTTCCCCGTGAAACAAAGATTCTTGAGAGTTCTGCACTGGGCAGAGAAATGAATGGTTCTGTGGCATAAACAGGACGGATGTGAAATCACTGGGTAGGAGCAGAGTTCACATGCTGAAACAGCACCACAGCTGGCTCTGCTAGCTCACAAAATACAGCCACTCTATCATAATAAATTAAGTTTTCATTCAAGTCATAAGCACAATTTGCACTCAGTATAAACTGGAGACAGAAATGTACGAGGAAGATTAACCATCTACATAGAAATGTAAGCATTTGAGGAAACATGTCCTTTGCAAACTTTAATTAAAGTACCTACAATTCCTATTAATGTCAAAGGCACATTTACAACTTTCTAACACCGCAGTATAAAGTTTGGTTTGACATTTGTTCATAAAAAGCAGACCCTGTCAGGTTAAAATAAGGCATTAATATTTCCTAAACATTAAAAATTTACCAATGTTATTTTAATATTCTCAGGGAATGTAAAATGATATTATTTTTTAAAAATGTCTATTTTGTTGCCATTTTTGTGCAGTTACTTTTTGTGTTGGTTACCTAGAAAACGAGAAAGAAGAAAACAGAAGCAAACCTGATTCAAACTTTCTCTCTGTAGCAATATATTCACAAATACAAGCTTCACAGTTTTGATAATAATGATTAAAATATCTGATTTTGCAGAAGCTTGTAAGAGCTACTCCTATGGTACAAATGGCTGACCAGCAATAATGCTAAAAAGAATGGCAAAGTTGTGTGGAACTATGTAACAAGAGAAAACCAAACAAAAAATTAATTAAAGGACTGTTTACACAGTCCTGAAATTTGGTTTATTTTGTTGATGACTATGTGAAATAAATTCACATGTAAGTCTGATTCAACATTTACATATGAAACATTTCAGCTTAGTGCTAAACAGGTCCTTGCAGTTCAACCAGGCTGCCTGCAAGGTACCCCAGCATGATACTGGGCCAAATTTGGCCAGTGGACCCAAGAAACCCTTCTTTGGAATCAGGTATATACATTCAGCATAAAATACCAGTATGTGCCTTCTTTCCTTTCCTGAAGCAGAGATCTTGGTTACTGCATTTCTAATAAAGGGATAAGAATTCTATGATAAATAGAATCCTAGACACAGTTAATTGATGCTGTAAGGCTGAAATATTCTGGGTATAATATGCCAAGTAAGGGTTTATATAAGTAAGACATAAAGCCTGAGATCAATGGAGAAGGATAAAAGAAAATGCTGGAGCAAGTGAAGGCACAAGGCACTCTGGAACATGTCTGATCAACTCAGGGCAAACACCAAAATATACAAAAGGGGCTTGTAAGACACATCAGCTGACTGCTGCCTCCAGACAACAGTCAGAAAACAAAATAATGAGAGATAAATTCACAAAGCAATGGAGAAACCAGAAATGCAAGGAAAGGCATGCCAATCTTACTTTTGGTTATTGTAAAGAGGCAGCTTACAGGTGAGAACTGCATGCTCACTCTTTACAGACAATCAACTAACTTTCACCAAAGACACTGGAAAAGATTAAATGAAAGAAGAAATGAACCATTTCTTTACTCCTGGCACCACCACCCAAAAATACCCCAGGAACCAATGTTCAGTCAGAAAAACACGCTGAGTTTAAAAAAGGTAAGAAGAAATTTAGTTAAAACATCAGCTGAAACAGCATGTTTAGATGAAAAAAAATACTTCCAGGTAGCAGAGAGATGTAAGAATGGAAGAGGAAAAAGAAAATAGAAGGAAGGTGCAAAGTTAGATCCCAAAATTCATTAAAAGCATAATTCCTTAAAAGTACTGCTGAAGCCAAGGAGGAAAAAATCTAGAGAAGATGAAAAAATAATAGGTTCTGGTTTGCATCCAGTATGGAAGTGGCTTCTGAAGTCAGAGAAGACATGGATACTAGACATTATGAGGTGCATCTCTTTCTCTGTGGAGAAAATACAGACTTTTATATTTTTTGCTTTCTTTGGGCTATCACCAAAACCAGCCTCCTTCTGTTTTTAAATTAAACTATCAAGAAATGTTAACTGGCAAGTTGATGTCACAAAGTTATTGAGGAGAACTCATTTTAAAACAGTCATAATTGGTTGTGCAGAGTGTTTTTCATAGTTTGACATGATTCAGGAAATCCAGACTGAGATCCTGAGACCCTTGGAGTAGAAAACAGCACAAGAAATCCACCTGATACCTATTCACAAAGAAATAATTCACTAAGATCAAGATTTTAACAGAAAGTAGCTTCCCACATTTATCATTTCCAAAAGACTTTGATGTTGCCTTGCAGCCTCTCAGTGCAGAGCCCAAATGCCCCCTTTCCACCCAGCCCCTGACTTTGGAAAGCAAGGCAAAATGTGAAATGTAATGTAATACCATAAATATGATGTAATGATGTAATACCACAAATAACAACCGCCACATACTTTTTTACTCCTTAAAGAAGGCTTGAAGTGTTGGAGGTGCCCTTCCATTATAAATAAATTACATATACATCAAGCTGAGCCTCAGGCCCACAACAGCCATTTGGCACACACCTTTCTAAAGAAGGAAGGATTCCTAACAGAAATTCCATAGCAACTTCTTTCTACTCACAATATGGAACCACAGTGGGATGCAGAGGAGAAAAGTAGATCTGCATTAATTTCAGTGGCCTAAGAATATAAAGTATTTACTTCCCCATCAGCTGAATGAAAAAGCCTCAAATGTTCATGTAGGTAACAAAAGAAGAAAACCAACACTGCATTTACAGCATATCAGAACAAAGTTACTGGAGAAAGCTGTCTCTGTGAACCTCTTTGCTTATCCTAGTCTTTCTCAGGCCTAAGTCAAACTCAAAAGAGAAAAAAATCATAACAAATATATGTATATGTTGTAAAAGTGGTTTTTCACAGTTCTTCATGATCCCATGATGAAGAACCTGAATAGCTTACAAACCACTGTAAAGTAGAAGGGGAGGCTTAAAAATCTGGGTAGTTGAAGATGGTTTGAATATGTTGCCTATTGCTTTTTTTGTGGCAGAAAACATAACAAAAGGAAGCAGCCGAGCTGAGAGATATCTGAAAGTAACTGAATTCCCCATCAGCTGAGCCTTTGCTAGTGAAGCAAGAGATTGCCCTGTATCTGTTAAGTACCTCTGCTCTAGAGAGACATCTCTGAGGATCCCTTCCAACCCAGGACAGCAATGGCTTGTGAGGCACAGGGAATGTGTGAGCTTCCATTCACAAGGCACTTCTGAAACCTCAGACCTTCCCTGAAGAAGGGAGGGGAGCTGCTGGCCCAGTCTCAGTTTAGGCACCAGCCACTCCATGACAGAGGGCACTGATCTAACCAAAGGCAGGAACTCTGTGAAGCCACAAACCTCACCCTAACCTCACTGAATTTGATGAATGCAAATACCATTTTACATCAAAGCTACCTTGCTTTTGTTCTTACAGAAATAGCATCATCATTGTCCCTTGAGGAAAAAAAATCAGAAAGAGGTTGGTGGAAGTCTTCAGATACCAGTGACAAACCCTGTCCTCATGGATTCCTTTTAGAAGCATTCAGAAGGTATATTTTTAGGGATTCAATTGCATTGAAGTAACTGGTGAAGGGAATTGTAATCACACAGAAGAAGTCAAATGCATGTGTTCCTCTGCATACATACAATACCCACAAAGCTTACAAAATCCATTCACAACAGAGGAAATACTCTAAACATATTTTAAGAGGCTCTGTCAGCAGTCTAACAGCAAGACTCATTCACATTTGTAAGTCATGAGGAAAAAGCTGTTTTCTGTCCATGCTGTATGAACAGATTTTGTTTGGTCTACAGCTCATATTTAAGTTGCAAGTAAATAAGTCATCCTGGCTGAATTAGCTGACAACCCCCATTCATGGTATTGAGAATAAATATTTGATTGGGACCAAATTAACTCTTTACAGGTTTGTGCTCATGTTTACACATACTAGAGATGCATGTTAAAAAACCCCAGGATACGGAGGCTATTTATCAAATTAGCCAAACATGTTTACCTGGGGGGTGGGGGGGAGGAGGATGCAAAAAAATGAGAAAAAGAACTACAAGCCAGCTTCTAGAATTAGTTTGAACATGATGATTTGTTGACACACTCATTCAAAACCAGACTGGACAGGAGGATGGAAGATAGTGAATCCTGACAAGTTGAAATGTAAATTAAGATGTTTTGTCTTTACACTTGCCTCCCAGAGAAACTGCTACAGAATAACAACTTGGGCTTTAAACGAAGTTCACACCTCATCTGCAGGCTTAGAGAATACAATAGCACCAAGACTAGATTGTTATTAAACAAAGAGGTGCCTGGGAGCTGGAAATCAATACACTAAATCATAACCAAGACATTATCATTTTACAGCATTTTGGGATGATTGTGTACCAAATGAAACCCTATGGGAGACTATTAATAAATGGCTGTTTGGCATCACATACTGCCTAAGCTGAATTGAACAGGATATTTCCAAAATTAAAGCACACACTTTAGTCTAAGGGCGGGGGGGAAATGTCATTCTGTAAAACTGCAGCAAATATTTCCACAAGTCTCTGCAGCCACATCCCCCTCACTCCCTTAAGCTGTCAGGAACTGTTTCCCAAAGCTCCCAGAGGAGTGTGATTATTAAACTAAACACCATAGAGCAGAATGCAAGCTGATCTCACTCTCCATACTCCCATTAAGGGATGGCAGAGAAACATTAACTATTCCATCCCCAGAAGCATTTAAATGTTTCTCTCATTCTGTCACACAAAAAATAGTGGAAAACAGATTCCTTTTCTCATTCTCCTTTCATGTTTCTATCTGTGAAAAATAAAGTCAAAAAGGATTTACCTGTGCTACAAGTCATATTAATTGTTCACCCTGTCATCTATAGCATAATCTATTTATGTAACGTTTTCTAAAACTGTATGAAGCAAACTTTTCCAGTGAGCAGCAGACGACTTAATGACTTGCTGGTTCTTGTTACATCAGGTTTAGGACAATTAGAGGTCTTGGCTGAACGTTTGCTGGAGTAAGCCTTCCCCTGCATAAGGTGCAGATGCACAGAATATTTTTAAGAGAACTAAAGGATTATATTATTATATGATCCTTCAGACAATCAAAACACGGGGCACTTGCAGATGTAACCTTGAGCAGTTTGGCATAAAATAGGCCTTTCACTGTATTGCAAGTTTTGACACAGCTGACTAGACTGCAGCTCAAAGGACAGAGGTGATTTAAAATAAATTCCTATAAATATGAACATTCAGCATTGAAAAATTCTTTTTAAAATGCCAATCCAGATAAAACACTAAACAGTCTGCTTTAAACCCAACATCAATGTTTTTAAAACAACCAAGAACCTAAGCAGTGCTCACAATTACAACATTTTAAAACTGAAATTCTATTTATAACATACTTTAGAGCTTCCAGTTACTTTCTTCATTAATAGACTTGCAGAAAAACCACTAACAGGAAAGCAGGCTTGCAGAACAGCCTTTTAAAGCTAGTTAGTACATAGCAAACCTCATTCTACACAAGTTCAGTTCTGCTAACATCACAAATGAATCACTGTGTTCATATGCTTAATCCTCGAGATCTCAAGTTATTCACGTCCTCCTTGGCGGTTGCAGGATTAGAATCTAAGTATGTTGTTTCCTCCCTCTCCCGTCCTGACAGTAAACGTGGGATCAGGGCTCAGAACATGCCTGATTCTGTTCTCCTAATCTCCAGTAATCTTCTCAGTGACACAGTATCTGTTGCAGAATATCGGGAGGCCACATCAAAGCGGAACAGTGAGTGGAAACATGAAGTTACATCCAAATTTATCAATGCAGGCTGCACACGCTGCCAAAAGGTAAAACAGTATCTATGGATATCTTCCAGTAGCACTTAAATATTAAGGTAAATATTACCTTAAAGTCCATAACTTCTCTCACAGAGCTAATTTGCCAACGGTACAGGTCGTACAGATGTGTTGCCACTTTAGCTCCTGACAGAAAATTCCAGGTAATTCATAACTCTGAAAACTCAACTAACACAGTGCTGTACACAAAGGAGGGTTTGTAAAAATACACAGAGTTCTACAGCCTGAAAATTTAATGGGTGGATTCAACCAGCAGAACTCTCTACAGCATTTCTAAGGGGTAGAGAATAGAAAAGACCATCCTCCTTCAAAGTCACTTGTGTCATCAGGCAGCACAGAGAGAAGAAAAACAGCAAGACAGTACATTTTGGCCACATGCAATAGAAAGCTGGGGCTGACACTCTACAAAGGGCATTCCCAGCTGGAAAAAAAATGTGTCTGTCTGTGAAGGTCTGACCAACTGCAGAGACTGAAGCAGATATGAAAAGGTTATGAAAAAGTTCAACAAGGTGAAAAAATGTGTGAGGATTGAGACCTCTCAAATGTGAGTTATGAAAATATATGTCCAAAACCCACCTTTGGCTCAGTATTTGCCTAATAGAGCTGTTCTGCTGTCTATACTGCCACAAGGTCAGATCTAATTAAACAAACCAGAAAGACTATCACTGGCTTCAGCCCTTGTTGAAACTATGCTGAACTTTTACATACATATATATATATAAAAATATACACACACATATATAATATATGCTGGAAAAATCTAGATCACATTGATTTAAATATATATTTATTATGTATGTATTTTTTAGAATTTCCAGGGTTAATTGATTCACTAACAGACATTTTATATTTATAGAAGAAAAACCTCAGCTTTAATTAAGGAAATAAGGAAGAGCCTCATCTTTCATGAATCTGGCTCTGCTCTCAAGAGGTTAGCTGCTCATTCAACATCACAGGTTTTAATAAAATAAATATTTCATTGAGTGAGAGTGATATTTCCCAACATCTCTCCTTGTTTGTTGCTTGTTAGGCAATTATATCAAACACTGCTTACAGGTAGAGAATGCTCATGTTCAATTTTGTGAAACTACAATCTTATTTTGGAGACTGTTCTTTAAAATTCAAAATAGGACAACAGTTGTTGACAGAGCTTAAGCAGGCTGTTCAAGGAAATGTAGCGTAGTAAAACTATGCTGCTTTTTAAATATTTATATCTTTTTAATCCTTGCAGCAGATAATCCTCTTTGCAGTGGGCAGGAATATGAATACTCGTGATTGTTAAGTCCTCGCTTTTCAAAATTCAGATTTGCAATTTATTTCTACCCTAAAATTTGAACACAAGTATTTCTTAAAAGTTTGCTTGGATCAATTTACCTTCCATAAGCAAAGCGCCTGTCTTTGTGGTGGTCCCCAAAAGTGTCCCACAGCCTGAGGGAAACACTCACTTCATCCACAACATCTCTTGAGCGTTCAAGGACCTAGAATAGAACACACAGAACATCCTCTTTCCCTCCATCAAACAATCACTTTTCTAATTCACCCCATCAAAAGGTCCAAAACATACTAGGTCAAAGATCTATCTCATGCAGTTTTTACCAAATGATGTATCTTATAAAACAGGCAGAATATTTATCTCCCTAAAAATAGGTTTGAGAAATTACTTTAGAACAAGAGGTGTATCAGACCATGGCTGCAATAGAGGTCACTCATAAAATACTTGTGAGCTCATTGCTGCATCCTGGCAGGGTAAGGCTTGCCAAGAAACAGTAGCAGCACCTCGCAGCATGTGCTGCACACTTTGCACACCTGCAGTCCTTACCTCCTGGCAGACACGGTACTGATCAATGGCCCAGACGGTTGGGACGTGCGTTGCCAGCAGCTGATACTGAGTCAAGGTTGTGTTGCAGGCTCTGGCACAGATCAGACGAGTCTTTCCCACTGCATTATCTCCAACCACCACACACTTGATAGTTTCAACGTTGGGTCTTTCGTAGTCCATGTCAATGTCCATTTATCAAAAACTGGAACGAGACAGTTAAACTTGTTTTCTACTTCTGTGTGAAAACAGTGCTATTTAGAATCAGAGCCTTTTACTGCCACTTCTTGAGAGATGCCTGGAGACAACAAACGCTCAAGGAAAAGTGTGTAGTAAACTGTCCCAAAGTAAGCCAGCCAGTCGTTTAAATACTGCTCAGTTATGCAAATACACAACTATTTGGACCATGGCAGCTTTATGCTGCTCACATGCTATTTTCACTTTGGTTTCTGTAAACACAAGCCTGTTTGCAGTAGATAGATCTTGGTGAAACAAGACAGCTAGCATAAACTTACCTCTTCCTAATACTTTCTATGCCAGGAGGAAAAAAAGCCTGGGCATCAGTGGGTTTAACCTGAAGGATACCAGTATAAACCTGCCTTCTGCAATTGTGCCCATTCAGGATTTGATTTAGGGCTGTCCAGACAATATTGCTAACAGCAAGTCACACAGATGGCTTTAGCACACAATAAAACTCACTTGTAAGATGACTCCAGAGACTGTTCGCTACAAAACCACAATTCCCATTATATCCTGCAAGTATCACACACTCTTAATTGTCCCAGGAAAAGTTTGTACAGGTTATGGACTAAAATGAAACCAAGGAGCCAAGCAGGAACTTGCAAATATATTTACCTATACCTAGAAATTCTTTTTGATGTGAAATGGAAAGTAAAGAGAAGAAGTTTTTTGAAGATATTGTCCTTATGGAAAGTTATTATTGAAACTATTTTCTTAAATATTCTATGGCAATATATTGAACAAATGCCTGGATACAAAGGCAAGCTGGAAAAAATGGGTATATGAAAAACTAAAACCAATTCATGCATGTTTACTACAGTCTGTCATTTTCATATGTGGGATCATAGTTTGATATATCTGAATTTGGTTTTCTAATGTCTAGCAGTCTGCTGAGCAATCTGGTCTCTGCTAGGGAATTGTAATCAAGGAGGAAGAAAAGGGAAAATGCAAGTCACAAACTTTTTCAGGAAGGTTTGCCTAATAATTATTTCAGCAAGGAACCTACAGCAATTTAATTGACAAAACACAGGTCATCATCTGGAGTGATGGTGTGCTCTTTTCTGAGAAGAATGCACTACAGACAAAGAAATCCAATTATTTGGTTTAATACCTTTTTTAATATTCACATCTCATTCACACTTAAATATAGACTATATATTAGCTGTCAGGCTGTTTAAAATAACAGATTCAAGCTATTTTGGTGTCCATTTTTCACTGTCAGAAGCACTATGTTCTGATTTAAGAAAAAGGCATGTTTAATAACTTATAGTCAAACACTGATTTTAACTGTATTCCTTTTCATTATTTAAACTGATATACAACAAGAAACAAAAGTCTTTGTTAGAACTCAAGGTTAGATAAAAATTTTGAGTATGGATAGTGTGCTAATAACTATAATGGCTAAGGCACATTTGTAATCTTTATTTACGTGTGGAGGGAGGAGTTGGGGACGATACAGACAAGGTGCAAGAGTGATTTTTGCCACTACTGTGTCACACTGATGTTTCCACAGACACTTCTGGAAATGCTGCAGCACGGACTAGCACATGGGAATACATTTTGAAGTTATCCTACAGGAGACAGAAACATGGGCCCAGACACTTTGCATCCTGGCACAAGCGCACGGTTGCACAAGCAGAGCTCTGCAATCTGCCAGATGCAGAGCAAAGAACATGGCTTTGAACACACACACACACAGAGGATTGGGCACACGTGAACCCTCACGGCCTCGTGATACCGACCTGCTGCGTCGGCACAGGGGTTTGAACTGATAAGAACACAAAGCTATTAAGAGAGAGCCTTTATCCCTTCACCTGGCTTGTAACCTGCATCCTGAGAGGTTGCCAGTCTTGAGGTAAAGCACTCCAGAGGCTTCCAGTTTCCTGTCTGCAGTCCAGCCCCAGCTGCCTGCTGGATGTAAGCTCCCATGAGGCTGATACCTGCGATGGCCATGGGCTCTGTACTCTCTGTGATTCCAAACACAAGAAGAGAACCAAGAGCCAACTCCTTGGTCCTCCTCAGCATCCATGGGAAGAATACAGTCATTATATAAATGAAAGTACAAAAACAATACTTCTTTTTTTCTCCACACTACAGAGAATATGGCATGTTCATACACCACGGCCTCATAGGCAGGGCCCCAAATGAGTAGCAAAATCCTGAGAGCTTTCAGCACGTGATCCTAAAGTTTCAAGTCTGAGAATAAACAGCAACCCCCTTGACATATTACGTGGTATTAAATTACTTCATATTTTATTCATGCATGGACTAGACATCACAGATGGAATGTGGAAATGTTTACAAGGCTAGAAAGCAAAATGACGGAGCATGGCTAGCCAGTGTGTCTGGTTGGTTTTAAACTACCAAGCAGAGATGCCAAATCAATTTTTCTTCCAACCCAATATTCCATTAAAATGCTGTTACACAGATTTGCTGTGGTATTATATAACAGTTTGATTTAAAAATTCTTCCAAAACTTCTTAAATGGTAGTTCTGCAAAAATGTGCTTCAATCAGTCACAAAATATGTATTAAGTACAAAGTCTGGAATCTTAAAAAACTTCCAAGATGAAAACAAAGCCAGTTTAAAATTAACACAGAAATCTAAATAAAAGTAACTGGATAAATTAATGCAACTATCTGAGAATCCTAGAAAAGGAACACATGAAAAAAATTTACAAATTACTGAGGTTTTAATTTTCCAATATACTTAATAACTTAATTAAAGCAAAGTTATCACAGGACTCAGACACAGCATGCCTGAATGCCCTGCTGTAGATCAATGGCAATCTAATGAAGATATTTTTAGCATGACTCAATACTGCACAGGACAGAGATTAAAATAAACTGGTAATAAAAACAAAAAGTAGAGCTCTGTGCTATGTTAAGGAAGGTTCTGAAACACTCTCCAGTATCCGTAATGTAACTATGTGTTAAAAATGCAGATAATTTTAATACTGTTCACTAGTTTTCAGGAAGGGATTAAAGCAGAAATAGCTTCTGAAAAGACTGACAGACAGAAGCCCGGACAGATATTTAGACACCTCAAGTAAAACCAGATGCTAACAACAAATTACAGTACAAACAATTAGCAAAACATGTTGATTAAATGCTTACAAATGTAGCCAGATGCCTTCTGGCTACTGGAATGATTAAAGCCAGGAATACACACAGGATCTAAAAAATACAGCCACAGTTAGTTTTTTAAGGTAGTCTTTAGGTTAAGCTGGTGCTAAACCTATTATATAATCACACTGATTAAAAATGCTGAACATGTATTTACAAAACTAGAATTAAAATAAAAACAGCAATAAGACAACTAGATTTGAGCTCTGAAAGTCTGGTAATATCTGGGAGGACCGACTGGAACTGAAACTGAACTGGTTAGGCAAGAACAAAGCAGCAAATATAAAGATTAAAAAAAAGGCATAACATTCTATGATCAACGAAAAACTTGCTAAAACCAACCTACAGCCAGCAATAGTTTAGTTTACCAGCAAAACAAAGCAGGGTAAAACTATGAGGAAAGTTACTGGAAGTATGTCCAGTCCCAGAAAGGGCACTGACAAAAAAGCCAGAGAAAGACAAAAAGGCCATCAAATGTGGGGCAGCAAGGCACCTACCAGGGGAAAGGTCTGATCAGAAATCACAGTTTCCAAAAGAAAGGAGCACAAAATTCAGCTGCTTAATCCAGTTCTAAAGAAAGATGAGCAGATGGATGGAAATGGAAAAAGATACCCGTAAGAATAACACAGGATCTCAAAAATCTCTTAGGATGTTCTATTTTTACATTGTCACCTGTGATTGTTTGCAGATGAAGAGAAGACACAGGCAGCCAAAAAAGCAGGAGATGTGAGCAGACTCAAGATCTAACATAAAGCCATTTAATTCATTCACTTGATTAGCAGTTGAGAAATATTCCAAACAAAGCTGATTTACTTCCAAAGAAATATAAGGCTACTGTTTTGAACCATGGCTTGCAGATAGTTATGGTTGCCAATTTCTTTTCCTGTTGCTTCACCTCAAATTGCTGTGGGGTGCTTGGTTTTTCATTTAGTTTTTCCTCATTGCTAAATGAGTTATTATTATTATCATTATAAAACAGTTGGGGTTGTCATAGCATACAAGTTGGTCAGACTCAATAATGAAACACTCTCTTTCTAGAGAAATTTTCCAAAAGATCTGTAGATGAAGCACATCACTTGATTATCGAGTCCATTGGTACACAGATTAAACACAACAGACACATAACAATCCCTCTAATTCTCTGTATTAGTCTAGGTATATTAATATACAATAGATAACCAGATCATAACCATGAACTTGTTTTAAAAATGCAGTTTAATATATATAAAGCTATGATTTCATTTTTCTCTGCTAGAAACAAGGTGGATGAAGATCCAAACCCAATAGTGAGTTGCCCGTGGAGGATCAGGAATCCACCCCCGCAGATCTCTAAATGCCCACTTTGAAATGTCCAGATGTTTAAAATCCTCACTTAGCATATACAAAACACAACAAAGATTTTTTTCAAAGAACAGTAGCTAATTATCAACACTTTTCTCTTCAGCACAAACAAATCATGAACCCCACAAACAAATCACTAAGAGTGTCTACATTAATCGGTGATTATGGGGTGATGCTGCAGCCATTTACTTCTTAGCTCTCTACTTATAGGACCCCTCAAAGCAAGCATTTAACTTAGCCATTGTGCCAAGAGCAAACTCTTCAAATGACAGTTCAGAATGACAGCATGTAAGAATCTTGCCTGCTCAGTGGAGTTTTTCTTCAAGCTATTCCATGGAATAAAAAATAAAATTAATAATTTCAACTTGTGTCAAGTAATCTGACAAACATGCAAACCAGGGACTCCTTCAAACAAAGTGGGTGCCAACCACAAAATGTCACAATTTTACTGAAGAAATCTAATGGAAAGAGACACCAAAGTCTAACATAACTTAATATGAATGGCAGGCATGGGAATTATCTGAAAAACTCAGACCATCAGTAAGGCAATAAGATCATCAACAATTATCCCCAAAAACCACTTTCCTGAAACAATATGAAAGTGCATTTGTAGCTACTTCATATTGCAATCTATTCTGGAGATGTATTTTTTAGTATAGTTTTGGAGTGACTCCTTCAGAGAGCCATTAGGCAATAACATGTCAAAAAGAATATAAAAAAACATACAAGACTATGCAACACTCTTGCCTCCATCCCTAAGTTGCAAAATTACTGCTTGCAACCATGGAAACTGGAAAAGGAGATACAAAATGCCAAGTTCTTCAGGCACTGAAATCATTACCTTGCAGTGCAGAATCCCAAGGCACCAGCACGCTGGCAGGGACCAACGAGCACATGAGCCAGAATAAGCATGTGAAATGTTCGCTCTCAATATATAACCCACCATGTGTTGTTTCAGAATCTTTAGTGGAATAACACAGATATGCCAGGGGACAAAGCAGGGGGACCTCAGCGTTCACTCATGCAAGAGCGTAGAATTCACAGACAGCTCTGATTTGGGGAAAGCTTAAGGGCCAAAAGGCTGTTTTGTGGTTTGGCTCAATTTAATCAATGAATTTAGGGGCCCACCAAGTATATTTGTGAAGCTAATCACAACATGGGATCAAGCAACACATAAACTACCAACTGCTGAAAGACCATCACAAAACAATTTTTACAAGGTGTACATTAATATTAATATTTTATTAAATCATAGGAGGCCTGTTGGGGAGACTGATTTCAAAAGGAAAACTATTCCTGGTCAGCATCAAAGAACTAGCTGGCGACAAAGGGTGGTGAGACTCAAGGTGGGATCAGATCACCAGGTCACCAGGGGACAAAGGTGGGCATGAGCCGTATCAGGCTGGATTCTTGTCCAGGATGAAGCAGCATTACCCTATGGCTATTACTTAGAGTTTTGGCAGTTTACATGGAAAGACTGAAGAGACTACCTCAGAAGGAAGAAATTCAGATTAACTTTGGAATTTATCACCTACTTGCCCTACCTGGTCCATCAGCAGAAGACAACAACAGGTACACCAATGACTGGGGAAGGAGAAAAACCCTTATATTCTAAAGTGATCTGACTGCAAATGTGAGACCCTGGGCTCTCCCATGGGTGGAAAGAGAAGGGCAGCTGAGGGAAATGTTTTACTGCACAAGGTGATAAATGAGATAACCCTGGCTGTTGCTGCCCACAAGAGTGCAGGTCAACAGAAACATCTTTCTCTTATACAAGGGCAGAACGTGGTTCTACCCTTTTTCTTCTGTCCCGGGATAGCTTAGGGCCAGTATCCACAAAGAAATGAATCCCCCAGAATGCTGCTAAAATTTGATACAGCTGGAGAAGCTAAACACTGAGCCTGTCATCAAAAGAGACTCCACTTGGCTTGCCTGAACAGCTTCTTTCATGTCAGCTTTTGATCAAAAGGCATCAGATTAATTTCTGGGTGCTACCACTTACTTTTTAAAGACGGAAGTTCTCAGAAGCTTCCCTTCAGCTGCCACAATCCCCACTCTATCCCTCAAGTTCTAAAGGGAGTGAAAAATTGACCATGCTTCACACAGAAATGAAAGGAGAAGCCCCTAATGATGATGTAAAGTTGAAGACAGAGCAGATGTCTCTAAGTTTTCTAGAAAACTTTTCAGTCAAATGATCACCACAACCCTCACAGAAATTGTAGAGACAGGGAATAACAATTCCTGGTTTGCAGCAACAGATGGCTGTCTCTGCTCTTTCCCTGCCTGCACAAGTCCAAATTTGTTTGTTTATGTTAATTATTAGAATCCTTCATCAAGCCCAACCTACTTCTGTGATGACACAAAAACTTTTCATCAGTAAGAATGAGCATTTCCTCAGATGCCCAAAAATCTGAGATACTAGTAAAACACAAATTCTTCCCACATAACAATGTGTAAAACAGACTGCCCTCTGCTGAGGGCAGACAGCTCAATAGCTGAGAGTAAAAACATTCAGTTTTAGGTACAATAACAGATTCTCCTGAACCTCCTTCAAAAAAAAAATAAAAAAATGCAGCTCACAAGGACCTGGTTTTGTGTTATAAACACTCAGTCTATCAGACCAAATAGAGGCCCAAATGTAGAGTTCAGCATTAGATTTGAGCTATGTCAATCGTCTGACAAGTTCTGGAAGACCGGAAGGGCAGAAATCAACAAGCTGATTACACTGAGCAGCTTACATATTATTTTGACCTGTGACATACCTTGGGATTTCCTTTGCGATGAGATCATTGCCCTAGAAATTAATCCTCATGGCAGGTGAAGGACATTTAACCATTTCAGGAACCTCACGTGTGGGAATCTGGGATGAGAGTTTTTTACATGGTGGCAGAGCCTGCAGCACTGCCACTCCTCCCTTCACCAATTTTCTAGAGCCTACCCCAAAAAAAGCCACTACACAAGGCAGTCCTTTGTGCCTCCTTGTGCTTCTTCTTTCTTAGTGTGCACAGAGATGTGGAAAACAGTGCCCATAGTGGAGCTACCCCAGGAAAGGGGAAAACCCCCACAGCTGGTACACGACTGATTTCAGGCTGGCACTTTAGCTTTGCCTATGCGTCTTGTGAGGATTCCAGATATATCTGGCTACAACTGACCATTTATTCCACTCACCAGAGATAATCATAGCAGACACAAGGGACTAGGCAGTGACCAAGACCTGGCATTGCTATGGGTCATAATCTGTCACATCATCACAAACCAAAATTAACTGTGGCTGACATGAATAAAAGTGGCTGAGAACCAAGTACCTGAAGAATGGACAATACCCCTTGATGGTGATAACCATCACCAAACACCTAGCACTTTTTAAAGCAGCCACCCATAAAATGCACAAAGTCCTCAGATCAGTTCTCCTTCTGCAACAGAAAATTACGCTGCAGGAGCTGAATAAGGGTGCACCACTAATAGCATGTGAATTCAGCTCAAGAATATATTTTTGAAGCAAACATTCCATGGTTTGGTTCACATCAGGTGCAGCCAGAGTGCATAAACTGAATTCTGAAGGGGACAGTGTGCTACCCACCCATGATAAGCATTCAGTCTATGGGATCAGATTAAAGGCAGTCTGAAGTAACACCCTTTGTCCCTGAGCTGTGTGCAGGGTGGACACTGGGTCCTCAGCACCAATTGTTTCCTTCCCAGGTCCCCTGCTACTGCACCACATGAACCGTCACTGTAGATAAGAGCATCAGGTGCTCTGATTCCTGCTTTGGTATTCGGATCAACATAACTGGGGCAAAGCTGCAGCTGAATCCTTAGTGACTGCCATGCCCAAGAGTATCTGGGATAACATATAAAACTCCAAGCTTAAAGGAAGATGGATCCCTGGAAAAGTCTGATTCAACACTGCTAGGTTTCATGGTTATAAACTCCATGAAATGCCTGATTTTACTCTTATGTAATTACAATGCTTGTGCAGTATTAAACTACTGATGCTGTAGTAGAGGTTGTAAATGATTGTACCCATGCATAAAACAGGTGTTGACACTGTATGCTGTTCCTAAGCAGTGTTCCCAACAGTACTGAAAGAATAACAATAACCACCAAATAAGGCATTCTCACAACTTTTGTGCATTTCTGTGGGGAAAATATTTATCGAGCTTCACTAGAGCTACAAACAAAGAATATTCCAGAGACACTGGTGACCTTCTAGCACAGAGCTGTTGAATTCACTTTCTGTACTTGTTCTCTCTCCAAAAGATAGAATCAGGCTCTTGCTGCTTGAACTTTATGTGACATTTCTTACGCATTCTCTTCTTTGTTAATCAGTGATCTTAGAAAGACATTATGTGTGATTTTATTCATTCCCAGACATTATTACCACTAGGAAACTACCAAAGTAGAGTGAGACCTCATAAGGATAGCAGGAAAAACCCACCCAAGGACCTAAACACTGACTGGAACAGCAAACACTTCAGGATGGCAGACTTCAGGTAAATGCTATTTTCAGATCACGGGGCAGGCTCTGCACTCACACATCAAATGCAAATCAACCAACATTAACAGAACAGTTCAGGAGGAACATAGATGCGGAGTTTACTTGTAATGTCTAGTGCCACATAGAGACTCATTTGCAAAGAAAAAAGGTAATTTAAAAAGAAAAAAGAAATTGCTATCTTGTGTCTCATGTCAGACAGAAAGGAGAGGAAAACAGAAAAGTAGAATAGTGTTGGATGGGAGACAAAGGGAATCCATATTTTTATTTCATGACCTGTTTGCAATGCCAAAGAGCCCCAGGTATGACCACACACACTGCAGGTGCACCAATTATAGCTCATGCACCACTCACTCCTTCAGCAGAGAGTTTTGAGCTCTTTTATGGAAACCAAATCGGTGATCCAAGAACACAATCACCCTGAGATGCTCTCCAAGCCTGCTGTATGCAGCAAGGCTGCCTGAGCTTTTCCTTTTCCTCCTTCCCAAGCACATACTTTGCTCTACAATGTTTGTATACTTTTCTGGCAGGACAGAAGGGAGCAGGGGAGGAGCATATCAAACACCTGTTGCTCCTTTGCTTCTCCTCCTTCAAGGCTTCTCTGTCCTTTCATCCCCTTCAGCACAGGGTAACATCTGGACACAGGACTTAAGCATTTTTCCAGCAAATAAAATGTATTAACAAAGAATCAAACATCAGGATTTAGTGGTCAAGTGATCAGCTCCTCCTCTCAGCCTAATGCTTTACAGTATTTATGAAGCTTGGAGTTTTAAAAGGGCAGGAGTTTTAGAAAGCTTCCCAGAGCTAAAATTGATGCTTATTTCTTCTTGGATAAGCATACTTCTGTGTATCTGAGCCTGTCCCAAATCTTATGCTCCTTAAGTATTATATCACTTAGATAAGAACCCTAGTACAAATACTGAACTCACTTTTTTTCTTCTGTTAATCGTGTGTAGATACATTGTATATCTGAGAATCAGATGTGCAAATGCAACATGCATAGAAAGAAATCACAACCTAATGGAAGAGGATCTCAGAAAAATATTGAAAAGAAAGTAAGCCATAAAGTGTGACTCCTTCACTTAGATTATACCCTGTACTGAAATATTACTACTTAGACTGAGCAGTCATGACAACTATTCTGTGTAATCCTAACAATGGTGGGTTTCTCCCCACATGCATTATTTTTGCCTAGAAAGACCAGCAGCTAAAGGACCCCCTTAAGCACACTGGAAAAGCTAATTTCCACCTCAGCTTTTATTACAGCTCAAGCTATTACAGCTCAAGCTGAACATTTGGCTTCAAGTCAGCTGTGTGTCCTGAAATAGTACACAAACTGAGGATGAACAAAGTCATTGAGACTATTCTGGCATCACTTCCTTGCTCTTGCTGTGACCATATGCAGAGCCTCAAGGGCTTTCTTTATTATTATCATTTTTAAAACAAGTATATTGTTGCCTTCAGAGTAGTGTCTTGACCAACAGACAGCAACTCCTCCACCTAGTCTGCCTCGGTATGTCCAGTGACGGATTTCTCTCTGCTCTAGATGTCAGATACAGCAATACTCGCTAAAGGTTGGCTAAACAAATTAAAAGTCTACTACTGTTTGTCTCTACAGCCCCTTGCTATGGCCCACAAATAGGTCCCGACATAGACACCTGACAATCTGTGCCACAAGACCCCTCAACAGCCTTCTGCTGTTGTCAGAGCAACTCGCAGCAGACTCCACAGACACTGCAGGGGGAAAGAAAGGGGAGAGGGAAAAACAGGAGGAAAAGATATCCTTCGGGTTTTTACTAACTGACACTCAGAGGTACCAAGCGCCAGGAGGTTTGTGCTTCTCGTACACAACATACCCCTCTATTTTTGCCTTGCACCTCGCTGGAAAAGGAAGCCAGACAGATCTGCTTCATCAAGGACTCAGCCCTCTCTGTCCCCGGAGGAGGGGAGGATGCCACCACCTCTGCTCTCTCCCGACGAGGCGGGAGAGCACCTGCGGGCAAAGGGGACGCGCGGGGCGCCGCCACCCGCC
>VWYN01012193.1:4990-20396 GCA_013400075.1 Hippolais icterina | reverse complement strand
TTTACACAAGCTTTTTAAAAAAAAAAAAAAAAAAAAAAAAAAAAAAAAAAAAAAAAAAAAAAGAGAAGAGGACAGGAAGAAAGAGTTATTTTTAGTGCACAATAGTAAATTTAGCAGAATACAGCAATGACAAAGATTAGTCAGGTGGTTAAAATCAGAAAAAGAGAAAGAGGGCATTGCTTTTGATGGGGATAAAGAAAAGGTCTCAGGTTTCTCTCCTTTTTCCTGTTTCATCAAAGGATGATAAAAGGCTTCTGCTGTTGTGGAAATAGGTACATGCTACTATATTCATTTCCATTTTAATGACCATCTACAGCAATTTCTACCATTCAGTGCTTTCCCACCACCAAATGTAAAATTTCTTACGTAATTCATATTGCAGCTTTTCCAGCAAAGTATAAAATAAAACCCCAGGACAACTAGAAGTTCTCTGTTCTCAGATACATAATTCTGTATGGAAGTATATTTACATTTTCCCAAACGTTTTAAGCAAACAGTTGAGTTTTGACCATAAACTTGAGTGACACATAGAGAAGTGGTTGGAATGCATCTCTAATAGGGTGTAGAGCAACTGACAGTTTCTAGGCTTTGGTACAAGAAAGCACAGTAATAAACCACAAGTATTCCCACTGACTTTGCATAAACATTAAAAATCCACAAATGGTAAAGTTTTACTCATTTGGATGTTTAAGTACTCCAGGTAGCCAGCTTGGATTTTTCATTTTCATTTGTTTGTTTTCAGGGAAACAGCTAGAAGGAAAGGAAGAAGGGAATAAGCTCTGTCTTTGCAAGCAATCCTAAAGGACATGGCATTGGACCATGGTAGCATTTAACTACAGTCTGCTTTTGCCAAGTCAATACAGCTTTCCAAAACATGTTTATGGGCTGCCAAGTGAGCTCCGTCACTGCAGCTCAGTTATGTGCTTTAAACACTATCTCACAACTGAGAGAACAACTGGATAAAAAAAGACAAAAGTAATAATTAAAAAAAAAATGCATTCATTCCCATGGAGAATTCTACTTAGAATTATCTTAGTTTTGCTAAATTACAAAATGCATTTGAAAGCACAAATGTAAATTTACATCCCCATATGCTCCAATGTATTATTTTTTACTCTGGGGCTAAACTAACCTTTTGGTTTCGAGACTATATTTCTCAGATGATTAAAAAAACATCAGGAGAGAGCATCAGTTGTGCATAGACTGTAACTGAGTTTACAAATAACCTTTCTACTCCTGGATCTTGAGAGTCAGTTTAATTCCAGAGGCTGCTCCAACATGCAGTGTTAGCAGAACTCCTTACGGAACTTTCTACCAGCTCAGAAACACTGAAGCTCAGTGCCTTCAGGCCCTTCTATCCTCTGCACTTCTGAGACATCAGAGAAAGGCTCAGGAGAAGACAGGTTGAAAAAATACCAGTCAAGGATAACAGGAAGCACAGGAAGAAGGGACTACAAGCATTTGCTTTAGCTTCTTTGACAAACTCTTCTGGAAGGGGAGCCCACGCCTCTCACTACCCCATCATAATCTAAGTCTGCTGCATCTGCAGAGGATTGATAATTTAAGCATGGTAGCTCTGGGGTTTAGATTTTACATTTCTGTTTATCAGCATTCTGAGAAAGTCTACATCCCAGACTCAAGGGCTATGTGGAAGCAAGAGGCTCTTCCCTGTATTAGAGGTCTAGGTAGGGTCTGCTTAAAAAGAAAATTTAAAAATGTAGTGACGTGGCTCTTTACTCCCTCTGAGCACCTACTCAAGCTTTTAATTCAGAACAACTGAGATTATTTCCCTTCTGATTTAGGTAGTACCACTCAAGCACAAATGCAGCATCCTATGACAAGTATACCAACAACACTCAGCAGGGAGAGTTACAGAACTGAACATTGGGCAGGTCTGACATAGCAGAGACTGCCTGGGACTGTCCAAACTCGAAACCAAATAGTATAAGACATCCTAGAGTTTCTCTCTCTCCATTATCCTTTAATGTTGGGGTCTTTCATATCAGAAAATTTTAGGAGCATGTTTAGATTTAAAAAATGTTAGAGGAAATAATTTAAATGCACAAGGAATTAAGTAAAACAAAATAAGTTAAATTGTCCTATATGGGCTACACATTGCATATGGCAACTTCACAGGGACAGAAGGTGCTCTCTACAGTCCATGACATTTGCTTTCAACAATACAAAGTGAACATGAATGAATGTTGTACAACCAAAATCAGGAAACGTGGTACTTCAGTTATGGATTTCACCATCGTATATGTAGTCTCAGCCAACTGGAAGCATGTGAATTAACACATCAGAATTATCCAGTTCTTGTCATTGAAGACTACTTTTCTCCTACAATTAGGCTTAGAGACTCTAATGATGCGAGTAGATCAAAATAATTTCTAACGACTTTTGTAATGGATTAGGATATATTTCATTAGAATTTATCCATAAAAATTCATAAAGAGAACAAATGCCTTGAATAAAATTATGTAAGAATATATTCTATAAACATTGAAATAAAATTCAACTCATTTCCTGTCAATACAATTTTTGTATTAAAAGGTTTGCATTCAGGGCTGCAATGTACCCTTGCCAAATGCTCATGCATTCTTAATTAGCTTTCTTTTCAAAACTATTGCACATTGTACCCAGTCTGTTCTTCTCTTTGGTTAGCAATTGACGTAAGGTGTCTCTATTTAGTGACATCAACATCTACTCTCAGCCAGCTATGAAAATTGATTAGGCCAGTTGCATCCCCTTTCCTACAATCCCACATTTGTCTTAATTCTCAGAGATGGAGCCATGTAACATACACAATGATACCCTCACTGTGTTCATTAGACACCAACATAGACCACTATGCATTTATTTGTTAGGGTTTTTTTTCAGTTCTTCATTGAATTCTAAATATAGTGCAAGACCATCATTGCTTAAGAAGCCCGCAGTGCACCAGATTTTATTAGAGCATCCTGTGAATGATATATAGCACCAGTGGTTTGCCTTATGAATTATATTTCCCCATTCTTTTTCACTACAAAAGGGATATAGAAGGCTTAATATAGGCATACATTTTGAACAGCTGAGTAAACAGGAAAGAAACCGTCTACAGAAGGAAAATGCCAATACTTATAATTTGGAATAAAAATTAAATATCTTCATTTTTTTTCAGAGGGTTGTATTTTGACAATGCTTTAGTTTTCAGACTAATTATGTGAAGGATATTGGCTTTTGCATTTCCCTGCTTCCATATTTAATCTTGTTAATTACAAGACCCTGATTTTCTCCACATCACTCCAAAACAGAATATCAATTTAGGTGGGAAGAGTCCTTCAGAGGTCATCTAGTCCAACCTCCTCCTCAATGCACAGCTAACTGCAAAGCTTGATCTGGTTAAGGACAGTCAGTTCAGAATCTCCAATCCACGTGTTCCATTGCTTAGCCACTCACCATGAAAATGGCTTTTTTTACAACCAGTGAGGCAATTTTTTCTTTACACCCGCCTTGCTGCTACTTGTGACCGCTGCCTTTTGTCCTTTTGTTGCACACTGTGGGATCTGGTTTCCCCATAACCCCCTGTGAGTACCTGAGGTAGTAATTAGATGCCCTCTTAACCTTCTCTTCTCCAGGCCAGATAAGCAGCTCCCTCAGTGTCTCTGTGTGTATCTCATGTTTCAGTTTCCTCACAGTATTAGTGGCCCTTGGTTGCACTGTCTTCAGTTGGCAGATCTCCTTTGGAACTGCGAAGCCTGAAACTGAGCAGAGTTTCTCAGAAGCTGCCTCACAAGGGAATAACCCCTGCCCCTGCCCTCCTCAGTGCACTCAGCCTCAGGCAGCCCCGGTCATGGCTGTCCCTCGCTGCTGGAAGGGTGCTCAGCTGAGCCAGGTATGTCCCAGCCTGTTCGCCTGCGCTGTCACAGTCTCTCTGATGGCCCCTTAAACTCTAATAGACTGCCTTTGCTGCAGCCCTTCTCTTTTTATAGACTGCTGGGGCTGGTCTTAAAAGGGAGTGGATTCACTTGAACAGTCCCAGTTTGCAAAGTTAGGTGTACCAGGATACAATTAAGCAAAACAAAATTTTGGCTTAATAAGAAGAACAGCAAGAGAAACAGCTGAGCAGTTATATAAGATTCTCCCAAGGGAAGAAGAGGCAGAGTTATGGCTCACTGCATTCCCAACCCAGAGAGGACAAGGCTGTTTTAAGAATTGGTTCTATGGCAGAGTTCTGTATCACATGTGTAATCTTTTCTAATGGGAGCAATTTTGCAACAGCTTGTATTTGCTATATTCCACACTTCTAGCTCCTCAGGACTACAACATGGATACAAAAGATTCAATCAGCTTATAGAAACAGTTTTAAGCAAAAACTAAATAGAAAAAACTGACTAGTAGGAGGATTTCTTCTTGACTGTGTCATTTTGCTGTTTGGCAAGGGAATGAATCTGGAAGTAATAGTGCTGGCATCTGCATAACTGTTCAGAGCTTCTTAAAATGTTTCTGCCATCTAATCAGATGTTAATGGAATGGAAAGAACTCCTTTGTGGGATGAAATAAGAGTCATAGCAAACAGTCAGCTGGGGAAAATTTTCTGTCTGTCTGACCTGGTGGCTAGCTGTCAGTCTCCATCTCTCCTCTATGTAGATCAGTCAAAATTCACTTGTCTCTGAGTACTGAGTTTCCAAGAGACTTGAAACCTCTTTATACTACAGCTACAGGAGGTTTTCAATGACATACACATTCTTTGCTTCTCATCTTTATCCAAACTATTGAGCTTTAAAAACCATACAAAAATGCATCAATCCTTTTTCTTCCAAGCATTATAAATGCTCTCTCTGCCTTTTGAGGACTGCATAAATCACCTATTAAAAGCCTAAATATGCAGGAGGATGCAAAATGTAGACCAAATTTTAGAAGCTAAGATATTGGTCAAAGATTTCAGAAATTTGACAGGAGCAATACACAAATAGAGATCTCTGCAACAATGTGCCACCCCTGCTTGGAGTTGCTTATATTGGTGGTATAAAGAGATCATGAGGACAAGTCTTGAACATAGATCTCTATTTACAGGAACTGGAAAACGTTGGGTAGGGGTGGTGAGGGGAAGAGAAACAAAGTGGATTTTGTCACCTTTTTCACAGTCGCCAAAGCCTTATGTTATTGGTCTCTGAATTACTGCTTATATACAAGAACAGCAGCCACCAGCCATACTCTGATCTTTATAGGCTGTCAAACCAACAGAGCAGGATTAAGTAGAAGAATCAATGGCAGCTTAATCTCATCATCACTGATCTTAGAGAAACAGCCTTATTAGCTACAACTTACTCTCCTGCACCTCTGTCCCATAGCAAGCTAGACACAAAAGGGAGACTCAGTTATGGTTTTAGGAGCCTGATATAAATCCTTCTGAAACTGTTGAGGAAAAGCTTCCAGTGACTCCTCTGGGCTTCAATTCAGAGAGTAATTCAAGAAGAAAAAGTCCACAGAATTAGTTGCTACCTATCTGTCTTAGAAAGACAATAACTTAAAGTAGCTGAAACAAAACAAAACAAAAAAACCAAACGAATTAAGCATCTGTAACTTCGCTACTTTTTCACTAGGTTGCTCAAAGAGTGTACTTATTTGGATTACAATCCCTCCCAAGATTACAGTACAATTCTTCACTTATTTTGAATAGTGTGATTCTGCACAGTAGCAACACTGTGGGATTTTATGAATTCAAGATCAAAACTCAAACTTTGTTTCATTCTCTGTATTTTATACCTTGGAACCACTAATTTTTTGAAAGAGAAAGCTTTTCCAGGAAGGTAAGACTGTGTGCCTCTTACTACCACCTTACACCAGTTTATTGACGTGATTTAGTCACACTAGCAAAGGCTGCCTTGCAAAGCCTGCATCTTTGCAACACAACAGATTCAGTGGGTTAGACTGGATTATATCAACATGAGGTTTCTACTGTCCAAACTCTACTCATGTATTTTAGTTGTTTACTTCAACACTCTTAACAAATCTAGTTACCATATTTTTGTTTCCCAATGAGTTAAGGTCATAAACCATAGGCAGAAAGAATATTACTAGGGTTGTTTCTGATGGATATCTTTCACTCCCTGAAACACTTCCTATAAATTCTAGCAGAATGGTGTAGCTGAAGGATAACAGTAATTGCAGAAATTGCAGACGAATGCACACAAGTGATCCGTACAAGAAAACACACACCAGCAATTCCGAGTTTAAGAAGCAGGCAATAAAGGCAGTTTGCATGTTTCACCACAGGCTGCTTGATGAGACTTCTCTAATTATGCTTATTAGGAAGAGTTACTGAGAAGGATTCTGTTCTTTCAAATGCTACCATTCAAAAGCTATCAGCCATGAAATCACATACTTCTTGCATATATTTGCAGTTTTCACAGAGGGTGTAGGACACTACTTCCAGGACCTGCTAAAATATCACTGTTACAGGTTTGAAGTACAGATTAGGCACAAATCAGAGGGCTTAAAGGAGTGTGTGTATACTGTGTAATTTGCAAAGTACTGAGTAAAAGACATCACTTTCCAATTACACTTAGACTTGTAAGTGCAGTATTTAAATATGTCAGGAACAGAATATACCTTTGTAAAATTAAAAACAAATTAGAACCAGCAGCAACAGTGGTTTTGAAGCTAATCAGGGAGCTTTAACAAAACCAAAAGTATCCCCGTGCCTTGAAATTTCTCATCCACTCATTGCTTGAAAGTCATACTGCTAAAGCATCATGAATTCTACTAGAAGGGTTTTTTTTCTCTTTCAATAAAGTAGCAAGACATGTAGCATTCTATTTTTAAACTTTTTTACAGTCTTTTCTGATTCAGGTGAGAGTTCTTTTCCTGAGTAAAAGTGGAAGAGAAGAACTACAAAGGTATCAATCTTATTTACTCCCATACATATTAACAAAATTGCTAGAGCAGGGTCCATTTTGTAGCATTATAAAATTCTCAAGAGAAATAAATTCCTCCCACACCTTGTCCCCAAAATATTTTTGCAGGAAAAGGCATGGATTATTTACAGAAGGAATTGCCAATAAAATGTCATCAAACTGCATCTGCTACAGAAGATACACATTTCTCCACCATCTCAATTTTTTACATTAGGCTTCTAGCTGAAATTCAGATCTACAGCTAAAAGACTATTATACTTTATAGTAAAAGAAACATTAAAGGTTTCTTAATTATAGTATTGCCAGTGGGGAGCACTGTTGCAAACATGTAAGAGAATTAAAAGAACAAAATTCACCCCTGGAGAAATTCAATGGAGACAGTTGAATTGCCTAAAGGAAAGCCTGACCCACAGGTATATTCCTTAGAACACTGGAAAGTATTTTACGAAACATTCTTCTGTATTTAGTGACCAATAATCTACATTATTGTCCTAAGCTCAAATGACAATCAAAAAGATGTCTCTGAAATAGAAGTGACAAATTCAGGAAGTTCAAGTGCTATGGAATAGCCATAAATCAAGAACTGAAACATGGACAGCCATAAGGCCCCACAACACATACATCCATCTCAAGGGTAAACTGCACCTGTTGCACAGGACAATTACTGGAACACCTGCCCATGCTGAGCACATCTAGAAGCCCATGCAGAAGCAAATTTCACCACTGACTAAGTAGCTGAAAACAAAAAGCTGCTAAAGCTCAGGTACTGTTACCATACTATATTTTTGTTACTGCAAATCCTCATTTTGAGGCTGCTAGGCCCTTGCTTCCAGAAGTGTGAGAGACAGTTAATTCCAGCTGGCAAGAGAAAATTCTGATGTAACAGCACTGATTTTATATCCCAGCTTCAATTTCTTATGTTGGGTACCTTGATGCTTAAGCTCCCTGAATTAATGGACATTTCAGAAGTGCCATCATTTCTTTCTTCCTTTCCCACCTAACTATAATAAATTATTCCTGATTCTGCATAGGTGTTGTGAAAAACAGTCCTTCTCCTTTATGTAAAACACAGGAAATCCCATGATAAAGTTAGAAACATGGATTTCAACAGGATAATAAACAGTGCTAGAGAACATAAATTTAATGATAAAGATCAAAAGCAACAAACAGAAACACTGCCCTTCCTCTCACACCTGAACCACCCACACAAGGCAGTCCCCCACGTTTCTTATCTCTAGTCACAAGCAGTCATAAGTTTGAGAAGAACTAGTTCAAGCAGTTTTAAAATTTAAAATTCATTCTGATAAATTTAATTCTGCTGAAGGTTACTGTTGCACACACAGTGCTCACCCCTCCTCTGGCTTTGCACAGTCCAGAACTTTGTATTTACCATTCTGAATTGTCAGCTACATTCAAGTGCCAGATTGCTCTGTAGAGGCAATCACACATGCAGCTATTTTATTCCACTGACTGTGAAGACAGTAATCTCTGAGAGAGCAGTAGCTTCTTTACCCAGACAGATAAATTTACTACCACTTGTCTCATAATGCCTCAAGTGACACAGAAGCCCAGAAGCCAATAAGCTGTGACTGGGATATTAAGGAGTAAATAACACCTCTACAAAGACACACCTTCCAGAGATGTAGCATTTTCTGACTCAAGCACAAACCCATCCACAAGTTAGCTTTTTTCAGACCTGCAGAAACATTCTTTTTGAGAAGTGAGACCACATCAGAGAAACAACAGGAACTGATGTGGAAACAGCAAGTTTCTGAGAATATTGTTCTGTAATTTAGCTACATGAGCTACATATGTTACTCAGAAATTCATTTTAAAATGGTCTGGGAAGTGAAGCTTGACACTGGGAGCAGACGTGAAAAGAGGTATTTGGATTCTTGGGTGTGTCATTTCCCTCATTAGGTACTTTTTGATGGTGAGATCAGTCAATGCATATTAAATAATTCATAGCATCACTGTCCTGGTTTCAGCTGGAATAGAGTTAATTTTCTTCCTATTTGCTGTACAGTGCTGTGTTTCTGACTTTCTGTGAGGATGCTGATGATGCACTGATGTTGTAGGTGTTGCCTGGTAGTGCTTACTCAAAACTGAGGACGTTTCAGTACCTCACGCTCTGCCAGTGAGCAGGGACACCAGAAGCTGAGAGGGAGCAGAACCAGAACAGGTAACCCAAATGGGCCACAGGGATATTCCATACCCTAAAAGTCCTACCCAGTATATAAATTGAGGGAGTCAACTGGGAGCTGCCAATTGCTGCTCAGGGCTGGGCTGGGCCTCAGCCAGCATATTGTGAGCCACTTGTGCACCACTTACTTTTCTGGGGTTTTATTTCTCTCCCTTTCTTTTGTCTCCCTTTTAATTCCAATTATTATTATATTTTATTTCAATTATTAAGCAGTCCTTAGCCCATAGGTTATACCTTTTTTCTGATTCTCTTCCCCTCTTATGTACTGGGGTACCTAAGCAAGCAGCTATAGGGTACTTAGCTTCTGGCTGGGGTTAAACCATAACAATCACAACTTGCATATGTGTAATACTGTATACTGGCTTTCAGGAACTGCATTACCTATAAAATTACTTCTATTTTTATTCACAAAGTATATGTTTGTCTTTGAGGATGTCCTGAAAGGGGCTCATTAAATTACTAATGTAACTATTAAAGCTATTAAATTACCAATTTTGAGGGATCAATTCAGAGCACATTGAGATAGGCATAAATCCAAAGTAAACCAAGTGTCTCTTCACTTCACCGACCCTCCCATGAGGCTCTGAATGCTAAAATGTCTTTCTCCTGGCAAGATTAACCCCTTCATTGTATAATCCTCCCAGGCCAAAACAGTGGAAGTCGTTACTCCTAGGGCTCACAAAATGTTCTGCTTGGTAGTACATAATGATGGGGGGAGGAGGGATGTTTGGTTTGTGTTTACTTTTAGAGCCCAGGGGAGAGATTGCTCCCTAAGCTTCCTGAAAAGATGCTTATTTTTATTCACATTGTCACTATGTTTTCCCATGAACAAATATTTATACTTCAGAGGAAATGTTTCAGTAACATGTTTCAGACAGGATAAGCAATGTGTTCACTTCCCTTCCTTTTATTATGAGAAAGCAATTTTGCTTACAGGAGGAAGTAAATAAAGATTCCCCAGAGATGCCTGGGAAGGGGTAATTCTTGCAGGGAACCCGTTTTGAAAATACTGGCAGCATGTCATTAGGTCAGTGTCAGCTGACCTATGGAGATTTCATTTGTAATTGCAACAAATGAACACATCAGAGATTTATTGTTTCCTTTGTTCAGAGAAACAGACCATTCCTGTGCAATCCTGTCTTAATTAAAACATTATCCCTTCTGACAATTTTTAGTAGCATCTTATGTTCCTATCTGCATTATTATAATGTACATTTAATATATATGGCAAGCTATAAATCTATCTTTTGTTAATACTTCTGAACATATAACAGCCTGAGAAGGCCAATAGGTGAAAATGACTTAATTTCATTGACTACTCCAAATTGTGAGCAGAGGGTTTGACTCTATGATCTCCTGAGGTTCTCTACAACCTGAATTTTCCCACAATCCTAAATTAAGGACATGTATTTGGTTTTACTAACTTACATACTTACTGCAGGAACTGTGAAGGTCTGGCTGTGATACTTGACAAAAGCAATATAAATATACACCTGCTGTAACTCAGGCTGGCAAAAGCCTCACTTTTCCCTAGACTGCCCAGAGCAGGAACTCAGAAAGCTGCCTGGATGCATGGAAAAGTACCTACATATTTGTGGTACAAATTCTTTCTTCATCGCAGGATCTCACTCATTTCCTGCACCTGCAGTTAGTCTGTGTAAGTATTCACTCTTGAAAATCAGACTTAGCAGCTTCCGTTTCTTTGATGCTTGGAAAAAAGCTTGACATTGGGTCAAAAGCTACTCTGTGCAGAAGCTGCTCATTACCAACCCTGCAATACCAAGCCTTTATACATTTATCTGCTGGAATACCAGAACATAGCTGGAAATGAAACAATTATTTGTAGGACTTTTCAGTTAAGACTTTTGGTACAAAGTTTGCCAAGACACAGATGTTATAACTGAAATACTTGACCAAAAGCTGCTGGTCAGAAGAGCAGTGGTGACAGGCAACACTAAGTGAAACGAGTCAGGTTTTCTTTTATTTCTCCCTGTCAATACTTACCTCACAGGAGAAAATGTTCACATCCATTTTTGGCAGCTTGATAAAAGGCAGAATTTCATTAAAAATACTTCATGTCTTTCTCTTACTGTGGCACTCCTAAGGAGGAAAGAAGAAAAAAAAAAGAATAAACCTTACTATTTTCAACCTAAAATTACAACAAATGCAACTGCAACATCTTTTATGATCCATTTTATATTGTAAAACAGGCCTACTTGGTCAACAAAACAGTCTTTTAAAGTTTCAAACAGGTAACCTGTGTATATTTACTAAAATACTCTTTGCTCCAATGCACTGAAGAAATCATGGGTAGCTTGATGAGCTTTTGAGCATAACTAGAGATTGACACAACTCTGTCAAATGAATCTTGTTCATGAATAATTTTCCTATGGATTTAGATTAAAAAACACCAAACCACCTTAGGTGTCAGAACCTAACACTGCTGTACCCCAGTTAACCACCTCCTCTCTCTTAGAGGAGACTCTGAGGAGGGTTTTTTTGGCTACCTTCAAGAAGGTGACAAAACTCTAAAACAAGAGCTGACAACCTGATGACACATGAACTGGGAATTCTGTGTTGCTGCCCACTTTGGTAACAAATGAAATTAATTATAAATGTTCTTTATTGGGTTTGGTAAATGGCTACTTTATTGTGGCTTGGTTCCCATCCAGGAGCAAAGCAGAGGTTTTCCAAGAACTGAAGGTGGGAACAACACTGATTTCACCTCAGATGCTGCCCTAAAAGCAATGCTCAGTGGCACAAGTAGGTTTCAGAGGTTCATGCTAGCTTGAATAGCAGCAGTGAAATGCAGAATCTTCAAATGGACAGAGTAGTGGCCCACTGGGCATTTCTCCCTTCTTATCAGGATCATTTCAGAACTGAATTTAGGAATGAAGCTAATTTCTCACAGAAGTTATAACCCTCTGTAGATACCCAGCACAACACAACAGAGTGAACAAACAGAAAATGAAGTAACACTTCATTCCACCTTTGTGGAATAGACAAGCCACAAGAATTGACACTAGAGCCAGAGGCATGATGTTTGTGTCCTCTAGGAGTCCTGCCCTTCCCTTTACTACTTATTAATAACAATTTTAGGGGCAAAGGCATATCAGTCTTCCTGAACTGCCATGGTTCATGCAGCTACAACTGTGGAGAATCTTCTCACCATCTTTTCTAGTGTGTTCAGCCTTACTTCCTCCAAGGCAGGCCCATACAGCTCCCTTTGTAAGCCCCACAAATAACAGCCTTAACCCACAATTAAACATCCCCCCCAATTATTAGTGACATTAGCATACTCAGGGCTCTAAAACTGTTTAAATAGATAATTTATGTGATACTGTACCATTCATAACTGTTTACTTGTTTCCTGAGTATTTATGGCAGATTAGAAGTTACTTGCAGCTTCTTTCAGAACATCCTCTTTCAAAAAAACCAAACTAAGAAAAGGCCATCTGGTTTATGGGATCATAAACCCAGAGCTTTCTATGTTTTTACTTCGCTGAGATCTCATTCACTTCTAACAGCCTTTCTTTGCTTCACCCTCATTAAAATCTACAGACATGACCTCCAAGGGCATATCAAGATCCTTCTTACCCTCAAACAGACATGTAAAGCCCTTCCACAGGCTCATTCACAATTCTTTTTCATCAATCATTAATCATTTACATTATTGTCCTACTACAGGCCACATTAAGACTCTCCTGATTGCTAAGATATTTTTTTAATTGTTATGCTGTAAAGTCAGACCAGTTGTTTGAAGAATGCAAGCAGATAGAAATGTAGCTAAACCTGATTTTCATCATTACTAAAGTATAAGCCTAGAAGTTCCACTTCACAGATAAAAATTTGCGGCCCTGCCCCTCAGTCTTCCACTTTCTGGTTTTGACGACAGTTGAGTTCTCAGTTAGCATTGTTCTACCCTATCACAACTCCAAAATACAAACATCTTTCATAACACGGTAGTGGAAGCAGACCTCTCTCTGTGACGATGACCTGCACTCCAAAGAATAGAGCAGCTACACCTTACATGCACCTTCCTTTCCAGAGTCTCAAGGAGCTCACAGCTGAGCAAAGCTGGCTTGCTGTGACTCTCACCCTGTGTGCCTGCAGAGAAAGTATCAGCTCTGGCAGTGGCAGTGCACTTCCTTCTCTCTCCCATCTGCTCCACACCCAGGCAGGCATTACCTGAACTAATGCTCACCCACAACAACAAGCACACCGTGATACTGAGTGCAGGACATGCAGCAAGGTCACTGTGGGCTGAGGGAAACTACAACCTGCTGGAACACAGAGTAACTCAGAGAGGGATGTACTTGCATGGCGTAATTCTCCAAAGTGGGGAATTTCTTTTAAATAGGCAGGAAGGTGAGGAACAGGAACACCTGCTGCAGGTTGGCAAGTGAAATGTTTGCAGTGCAAACCAGGTCCAGAAGGATCTCAGAAGAGGGCAGGTGGAATACTGGGCTGCCTGGATGACTCCTTGTGGCCAACAGTCACGTCTAATCCAGACTAGAAGCCTCTTCTGTGATGGACAAGACACTCCTCTTACACACTGACACAACAGAAAACTCAAGAAAACTCAGCCCAGTTTTTCCCTCAAATCCACCCCAGCTTCACCTTTGCATTGTTCAAAAGCCTTAGCTGATCCAGTCTTTGCCCCACTCCTGGTTTTTTTGGTTTGTTGGGGGTTTTTATTATCATTATCACCAAACTAACAATATTTCAGAAATTTGTCCTTTCAAGTTTTCACGAGTTTCCTTTAACTAGCCCATCATCCCTGTGCATTGGTTTCAGTTTCTGTAACACCACATATTCACAGTACATCTGCCCCACATCTCTTCAACAAACTTTGAGGGACTGCATGAAAGAAAACTGCTTTTAAGCCTTATGTTTCTGGCTTGCTAATATGATCTCACTTCAAACTCTTGCCTTTAAAAGTTCAAATACTGGGAGAAGTTTAGGTAAAAGAAAGAGCAGAACCTTAGCTCACTGTTGTAATCTTTACTATGACACACCTCACTTGCTCTACATTACATGGTTGAGCAGACAGTAGAAATGTTACTTACCATTGATACCTAAACCAACATTTCTTCTCAACATATTTCCAAACCTTTGGAAATATGTTGGATCCATAGCAAATGCAAGTATTTTGCCCTTTCTATTTCAGTTTAGGCAAGTATGTTTTTTGCTGGGGTCTCTCAGAGAAAAACAAACTTTTTTTAGTATTGATTACACACACATGATGATGTGTGATATAAACATTTCCATTTAACTAAGTACAAATGACAACATTTGGTGTGAAGTTGACAATCAGGTTCTAAAAGAAGATGGGATATTGTGATTGCCACTACCCCTATCTTAGGAGCACCCTCAACAACTCAGTTAAACAGCTGCCAAACGAAAGTGCAAGTAACTCTAAAGCTCTACTTTCCTCCCTAAACAGTGAAAAGGCTTTCCCTTTTCTCATTCCTTTTTTTTTTCCAAGAGTTCCAAAAGAGTTTAGGTAGGTATGGCCTACTGCTTCTCCCCAGATGTTCTCAATAATTGTGAAGAAGAGAAAGGGCTCTTTAATGTCATTCTCCTACTAAGTCTTTTTGGGAGGCATGTATTTCTTTATAACCAGCTCCTCTTGTATGCAGTTCTCTACATGCATTTGCACTCTGTACCAATTATAAATTTCATTCTTGTAATGCAGAGAACCATTAATAATTTAAGATTAAAAAGGAACCTCAGGGCAGGAATATTCCATTTTTGCTCACGAGATAGACGGTACGCTGCTAGTACGTCAACTCAAGTTATCTTTGTGCATGCTACGTTAATTCAGCAAATTGCTTTTCAAACAAAGTGCATGCAGAAAAGTGCCTGGAGATTCTACACGAGAAGAAAGTTTCATTTCTATGGTAAATGTGCCAAACCAATACCTAAAAAGTGAAATACGAACAGATTTTAGTTCTGTCCATTTCGTTTTCACAAAGAGGGGTTAGCCAGGCTGAAATTTGTAAAGAAGCCCTCTGCAAGAGCGAGTAAATGTCATGCCAGGTGTAGTGATAAATACCCCAGCGCCCTGCCTGTACCGTGAGGAATCAGAGAAGCAATGAACACGTCTAACGGTATGGAATGGCTCAGGAGCGATGCAGCAGGACCGCCTGACACCCAAGTGAGCTGTCAGCATTTCTGACCTTACCGCGGAAGAGAACGGGACATCAGGGCGAGGCGGGCAGGTGCGCAGACCCTTCTGAGGCAGGAGCCAGGGGCTCCTGTCAGGAGCCACCCCGGAACGGGCAGCGCCCCCGACCCGCCG
>VWYN01012191.1:18041-31287 GCA_013400075.1 Hippolais icterina | reverse complement strand
CCTTCCCAAGGCAACAATGGTTTGTTTTGGTTTGCTGTAAGGTATATATTTATTTGTATGTATTCTAAAAAATTTTCTAAGTGAAATTAGAGGTGTTATTGGTGAATTGGTATTAAATTTATAGTTCGCTATATATAAAAATATATTAAATTGCTATATATAAAAAAAATACATTACATTTATAATTTGTTTTTTAAGATATTGAACTGTAGCCAAGAAACATGTGGTGCCATGGTGGGTGGTAGATTGGTGGAGGATTAAAATGTGCACTTCCTGCCTAATATTAATTTACAAATTAAAATATACCAGTGATCATCTGGAAAGCTAAGAAAACAGAGGTCTTCATGAATTGTCATCATCAAAACCACACTGGCACTCCTCAGAAGATTAACCAAGGCTAGATTTGAGAAAAGCCCAACTGAGGTAGTTGCAATCTGTTCACATAAATTATTCCTGCACTCTCATGTGTTGTATTTTGTTGTTATTGTTATTTTGTACTTTGATTTTTCAAAATTTCTTTCTGCACTGTTTAAATGGTCACCGTTCCATTCCTTATATAGAGTACTTCATGAATTAGTAGTTTTTGTAAAATTTTCCAACTACATGTATTGTAGAAATGTAATATATTTCTCTTTATGTGAGAAATGAATGAGATATAATATCAGTCAACCAGAAGAAAAGACAATGAGTGAGATCATTCAATAAGGCCATAATCTTATTAACTTTTCTGGGAATTCCATATCAGTAAATCATACCACCCAACTAGTTATTTCTCTACTAATAATTTGAGTTGGTGAGGGTTGCTATCAGCTTTTGTCAACATCCTACAGCCATCATTAAAAAAGTTGACGACAAATTAACTTCTTCCTTTACTGCGTCTTTGTTTCTGATATATAGTCATTGACTTTCATTCCTGCCTTTTATTAATTATTTTTTTTCCCCCAAAGCCCATTAGTAAAGTAAATTGTATTAGAAAAATTATATGTGATGAAGGGATTCAATACCTAAAAAATGTCAGATTCCTACATGCTTCACTAAAAGGCAGATACAGGAGTTTTATCCTATTACCATCTTTTTGGAGGAAAAAGTTTAACTTTTCAGAGACATAGAAGAATTGTCCTGGTTCTGGCCAAGACAAGGTTAATTTTTGCAGTAGGCAGAAGGAGACATAGCTAGGACCTAGAGGATATTCCATGCTATCTCATGTCATTTTTCAGAGGTGGCAGAAGGGGTCCCTTCCTGGTCAAGAAATGTGGTGGCTGTACAGATATTGTTGAGCTCCACATGGAGGACAATCAGGTGGGAAACATTCACCTCTTTCGTGTCCACTTTGTTATTAGTACTGTTGCTGTTACAGTTAATTATTTCATTACAGTTAATTTTTATTTCATTGCTGTTTCCAGTCAAATATTCTTATCTTGACCCACAATCTTTTTGTGCCTTCCATTATTGTCTCAAGCCCACTGCAGAAGGAAGAGCTAGAGGGAAGGGGTAGTGGGTGAGCGGCACGTGGTTTGGAGGGTTTCAGTGGGAACACTAAACTGGGGAACACCATCTGTAAACCACAACAAAGATACAAAAAGCACCTCATGACAGTTGTTCATGAGAGAATTTAATAACAAATAACAATAAAAAATTGATTTTGCTCCTCCCACAGCAATTTTTTTTTTTAATAATAGTTATTCCCTTGTATGTTTCCTAATCTCTGCTTTGTAGACCTGATTCAGAAAGAGTTTTCTATCAGGTATAAGTATGGTGTATTTGCATCTCTGAAGCAAGCCTGTAGCTCATAAATAAGCAGTAACACTAGTGCTTGGTGTTTATATTAGAATACAAATGCCTTGCAAAAATGCAAATTTGTTTAATAAGATCTATTTTAGCCAATTGTACACATATGATTATCTAAGCAAATTCATACTGGTCACTCAATTATTTTTTCCAAAAAAAATGCCCTTATGTTGTGCATTATGGGAGGACTCCCAAATGTTTCAGTGAAGATAGCTCTGGGTACCTGCCATGTCAGAAAGACTATCATAAAGACTTACTCTTGACATTTTCATGTTTTCACTTTTCTTATATCAGAAAGGACAGGCTAATCATAAAATATTTGAGGATTGTAGTATAAAGTATATTAATGATACTGTAAATCATACCCATATCAACAAACACTGCTCTTGTTATAGGCAGCTGAATAACACTAAGATAAATGGAGAACAGGAGTCCTAAAAGCTAATTAACCAAAACCGTGGGGAAAAAAAACCGAGGCCACTCATAGCACAGTGACTTTGTGCCTGGACCCTGTTTGCACATGAGTATTTTAAGTATTATAAGTATTTTAATACTTCCATAACTTCATTTATGGAAGTATTTATGTTACTTGCAATTATGTATACTCAAAGAATTCAGGACTGAGATTATTGTAGTAGGTTTCTTCCTTCTAAATTAATGGTATTAAATATGTTAATTTTTACAATATATTTTTACTAGTTGCCTCTGATTTATCATCCATGAAGTTTTATGGATTAAATTTAAAGAGATTTTAAAAGAATTTCTTGGAAGAAGCTCAATGTCCTTACTTCCCTCCAAAGGAAGTGAGTAATAGATGGCACCAAACTTATATAGTTTAAAGAACTGGGAGGCTTTGTCAACATTTCTGGACCACAAGTTATATAGATTAGGTAATATGAGAGAGAATAGTCCTTTCAGATTTTCATACTTTGCCGGTTTGTGTCATTTCATGCAAGAAAGTTATGTCTTTGTTAGAAAATAATGTATCACTCAGGCTTTTCATTTAAATTCTACTTTATTGTATATTTTCTTTATAAAAATCTATTCTAATAGATTCAAAATGTAAAATATTTTCACTTAAGACTTGCTAACATTTATGAAGAATTCTTCCAGATTATATCCTTTTAAATGACACATATCCAATACTAGAAAAAAAATTGCAACATTTTATAATGAAAATATTGCTCTTATAAAAAGTCCTTCACTTTGTGTTTCAAAAAGCTAATAATTTCCAACATCTCTGAAATTTTCCTTTTGCCCTATCACATGAAAAAAAGAGAAACTGAGGAGTCAAAATAATAGTCATCAACTTTATGTCACTCATGCTACACCCTTTAACTATTTTAAAGCAAAGATATATGCTTTTATATCTTTTTAGGTCATGTCCTGATCTCAGTTATAATTATTTAAAAGAGATTTAGAGTCACTCAGTTTTTCGGGTTTTTTTTCCAAGGAAAAAAAAAGTGTGTAGAGATTGAATGGGATTAACTTTTAAAAAGAAATTTGTCTTTTATATTAATTTAATACATTTTGGGATTCTGATTCTCTTCAATTCTATTTTTAAATTTTTGGTGTTTCAGTAAGAGATAATTTTCTGTGTGTAAGTTGCCCATGATAATTCGAATTATAACTGCTCTATTTTCAAGGACATAGTTTACATCTTTTAATGAAATGCTGTAAAGACTCTGTCACAAGAACTCACTTGGGAATCTGTAATATGGAAATAGGAAAAATAAATTCTAAGATTTTCCTGAAAATCAGCAAATATTTGCTTTTTTTTCCGATAAATGTATTTTGTGCGAAGTTTGATTGGCTGAAAACAGGGAAAGGAACAAAATACGAAGATGAAATTCTGTTAATTGTTTATTATTCATTTAACATGTGACTTCAGTGTAGGCAAGGCAGATATTTCTCACATTTAAGTAAATATTAATTTATTGGATTCCATTGATTTGAACAAGATTAATTTAGATTTCTAGCTATGTAAAAGCGCCTTACTTGTCCCAGCCTCATCAAAGACATTATGATAACTGCTTGAAATATTGTCACTCATCCTAGCTGGGGCAAAAAACACATTATTGAAGAAAAATCATGTTAAATCCATTCTCACAGATGTTAACACTATCTTCTTCTGTTCTCTCTCTCACCATATCATTTTGAAGGTTTTGTTTTGACATCAGGAAAAATTTCTTTGTGGAAACAGTTGTCAAGCATTGGAACAAGCTGCTGAGAGAAATGGTTAAGCCACCACCCGTGGAGGTATTTAAAAGAAGTGTAGATGTCGAGTTCAGGGAGGTGGTCAATGGAACCTCATAGTTCTATGTTAATGGGTGTACTCTATGCTCTTAGAAGTCTTTTCCAACTTCAATGATAATATGATTTTATGAATTTTTGAAAATGTAGCATAGGCAATGGCAGGTTTTGGCTCAGTTGGACCACTGCATGATTGTTTCTCAAGGGCATGCTTGTTCCATTGTATAGTAAAACCCTCTTTTCTTAAAATACTCAACCATCAGGAAGTGGCAAAGAACACCATAGAAGGCTTAATGAAGAAGTCCTCATTTCATATGAGATCTCACATCCTTTCCTGTGAAATAATTTTCTTGAGCCTCGTGATTTTAGTTTATGTTAATCAGCAGTGCACTGCAAAAATGAATTCAACAAATTCTTTTCTATTCAAATTCTTTTTGTAAAATGTGTCCATTTTACAAAAAAAACCCACTTTTTTATTTACTTTTCAATATGAACTTAGATCAGAAGTCTAAAAGTCTATGACAGTAAATATGTTTAGTAAAAAACCACAGAATTGTGGAATGATTTAGGTAGGAAAGACCTTAAAAATCGTTTAGTTTCAGCTCTCTCACTAAGAGCAGGGCTGTCACTCACTAGATCAGGTTATGCAGTGCTCTATCCAACCTTACCTCAAAGACTTACAGGAATGGGGCACCCACAACATCTCTGGGCAACATGCTCCTGTACGTCACCACCCTACGAATAAAGATTTCTTCCTGACATCTAATTTAAGTCACTCTACTTGTAGTTTGAAACTATTCCTCCTTGTCTTATACCTAGGGGCCTATGTAAAAAGATATTCTTCATCCTTTTTGAATGCTTCCTTTAATTACTAAAAGCTGCAATAAGGTATCCCCAAAGTCTTATCTGCTACAGGCTGAACAACTCCAGCTCTCTCAGCCTATTTCCATATGAAAAGTGCTTCAGCCCACTGATCATCTTCATGGCATCATCTGGACTCTCTCCACAAATCCACATCATGCTGATGTTGGGAGCCCCAGAGCTATGTGCAGTTCCACGTGGGAACTTAATGACAGAGAGGGACAACCCCCTTCCTCATCTTTCTAGCCACACATCTTTTGATGCAGCCCAGGATGTGGTTGTCTTTTCAGGCTGCGAGTGCACATTGCCAGCTCATTTTCAGCATTTCATCCATGAGAACCCCCATGTCCTTCTGCACAAGGCTGCTCTCAATGAGGTCTTTTCCCAGGCTATACTTGTTAGAGAGATTGTCCAAACCTGCAGCCAGCACCTTGCACGTAGACTTGTCGAGCTTCACAAAGCTCTAATGAAACCGCTTCTCAAGCTAGTCCAGGTCCCTGTCGTGGTCTGGTCTGGTGGTGAAGATGCCGTGACCTTCCTTATCAGAAGCATCTTTAAAAAGACACTGGGATTGATGGGGACACAGGCACACTCAGGCATAGAGTGATTTGCCCTTTGTGAGGCTGCCTGAGCAGCAGAGCCACGTTTGCCACCCCAGGAAACACAGGAGGAAAAGCGGTGAGAAGGGATCTTTCCAATCTCCAGGAGAGCTTCTTTATTCCACAAAGTCTGAAGGGGAAAGAGCCAGACAGCCCAAGGGGAGCGGGACTATATGGGGTAGCCAGGGGTGGAGTTTCATAACTTGGCCAATGGGAAAGGATCCAAAAAAGAACTAATCAGGAGAGGTAAATACCAGGAACAAGGGAAATAACCAATCCGGTACAAAATATTAACACAGAACTGCAAAGGCTCATGGGTTGAAGCATTTTTGCTTACCCTGAGGAAATCTTTTAAGGTGACTTCCCAAAGGGGAGTCACTACTAACTGAGGCAGCCTAAGGGCTCCACATTCTCCAAGAGAGGGAATCATCCTCTGTGGATAGTCCAGGGATCACCACAGGTCCCCTTGCGTGTATATTAATATTTCTTCCATAAGGACTTCCTCTATTCAATTCTGATTAACAGCCAAAAGTGTAATACAAATTTCTTAAAAGGATGGCAAACAGCAAGTCTTTTCATAAACAGACATATTATACACACTGTATATTGTTTTTTTCTCTCACATTCCACTGATATTTTTATAGCTATCATGCTTTGAACTACTTACCCTCTCCAGTTCTTTTTAAATTCTGTCAACCAAATAGGATGCATATTTGATTGGATTTTAATAGGATGGTAACTCCCTGTTTAGCACTAAGTTTAACAGGAGGATAATTTATTCTTGATAAAGTATAGGGTGCTGAATCCAGCTACTAAATAAGGACTAGAACTCCATTTAAAATCATGTCCTGAATGGTATTCATATTCAGAAAGTACATTTATTTAAATAAAAATAGGGGATAGCTTTTTACAGACATACAACAAGGAAGAAGCCAGTACTGAAATGTTCAACAGGTCCTAATTAGGATATAGATATATACATTTACATATATATATATATATATGGGTNGATATAGATATATACATTTACATATATATATATAAATATGGGTTTTTTGGGTTTGTTTTGTTTTGTTTTGTTTTGTTTTTGTGGTAGAAAAATGTGTTCTGTGTGATTTTTGCAATCTTTGCATGAATTCTGTATGGGACATAATGTTTTCAAAGTACTGTCAGGTCAACAAGCACATGTTCTGAAAAAGGGTATTTATCAGCATTGAGAAACAGGTGCCGTAATACGAGTTTAAATGCCCTTGACCAAAATAAAAAAGCCATTCTAAACATATGATTGATGGCAAAAACTTTAAATGGTAGCAAAGGGACTGTCAGTTATTTAGCCATCATTATATATAACGTGATAGCTATGCCTAAGATTTCTTAGATATCAATTGGAATGAAAACTCTTCTTTACCAAACATCACAAAGGTGCAAAACCAGAAACAGAACATGCAGCCAAAACCCACACAATATGTACACATAGCCACATGCCCCCTACACAAAGACAAGACAAAACCACAAGAAAATGTAAGAAAGGAAAGAAAGGAGAGAAAAGTTACTACAAAAGATATAGAGCAGACTTCAAATGAAGTGGCATATCTAAGCATATAGTGGAAGTGTCCTAAATCCCAGACCAAGCCCTACACATTTTGTGGTCTGTATTTCAGACAGCAGAAGTCCAAGTGCATTTGGTATCCCATGATTGATTAATCTGTTAAAAGGACAACATGAGGAACTAGGGTTCTCTTGAGCACTTACGGGGGAAAATATAAAAATTCTGTTCAAATTAATCTGAACTACATTAATAATTATTTCTGGTTGCACTCAAGTAAATGAGAAATGCAAATTTTTGTAAAAAAAATACAGTTTTATAGGGAGAAAAAAATTAACAGGAGTAATTGATTAGGTCCAAAGCTTTCCTGGTGAAAGTCATTCATGTTCAGCATCTAAAATTGAAATTCAGTAGCTTCATGTCACTCTGGAAAACCACAGTTAACAAACTGCATATTTTCTGAAATATCCAGTTTGTATTAAGTTTTTCTGCTTGCACTGGAACAAGAAAGTTGACTTAGCTGGTTATTTTGTGGTATAGTCTTACTGCAGAGCTAATTTTGGTACTCAGCAGGATGACTATTGCTGTGTGTAAGATTTCAAGGAAATGGAACAGCTCCAAACAGAAACTATTGACTTACTGCATAGTCTCCTATATTCTAATCACTATGTAAAGTAGAAGTGTTTCCAGACTTTTAAAATCTGAAAATAACTAATTCAGAAGTGAAAGAAAGCCCAACTCTAGTGAATTAGACAAAAAAGAAAAGAATGACAAATTTGACAAAAAACCTCTAAAAATCTGAGGTTTGTATTTTATTTTTAAAATACAATGGGTTTAGAGTTTTCTAAGAAATTGAACAACTTGATAATTTTTATTTGAATTTGACTAAAATCTAATATCAAAACTACAGCATTCTCAGTGAGCTTACTGTGGTCTACAGCAATTATGAATGAGATTCTTCATGCAAGACATATTTATGCATAATAATATTTGACTGCAATTTTCAAAATTACTCAAGGACACTGGATAACTGATGTCTGCAAGCACACTTCAGCTTGTCATTTTATAATTTTGGATGAAAAACAAATCGTTATACCTTCAGGAATACAGGAACGGAGATTTGGTAAAATCTTTGTCAAGTATATTGTGCCAAGTCTGTGTTCTGGTCAAATAAATAAAAGATAAGCAAAGTCTGTCAGTTCCATTTCAATCATGCTTTTGTTTACATTAGCATTTGTATTAGCATTGAGAATTTTCCAATTTTTCACACATAAGGAACGTATATCTTTTGAAAAATAATCTACACTATTATTATAATAACTAAGCATTATTATTAAATTCACATTCTCCTGTTCATGATAGAAGTATGAAATACCATCAAACCTTGTTTTTTAGCTGTTTGTTGAATTTAAATAGGTTTTCAGTTGTAATTTTATATGATATTAAAACCACTTTTTTATTACTTTTCACTATCCTATGTCAGGAATTCAATGGTTGAAGTTCAAGACTTTTCAGCATGGACCATGAGCTTACAATTAAGCTCATACTTTAATATTATGAACTGCTGTTGTGAAGAGATACCTTGCATTCATGGAAACTGTTCCTAGAAATTTTCTGTCTATTCCTGATGTCTTTTGAAACACCTAATGTGAAATGCACATTCTCTGGATCTTTTCCCATGGATAACTCTGTTCCTCTCAAATAATTAAGATTTGGGTAATTCTTTCAGGATAAGTTATCAAGATTTATGAATCTGAAAGATCTTAACTGTTTCTCTGGATTTGAAGGCAAAGGCTTTAGGTATCCCTTAATAACACATGAATCTAGACATCACTGTTGGAGATTGCAGAACAGTCTTCCATTCATTTTACATTTATCTGTCTGATAGGAATCTGAGATTAAAATATTATACTAGACAGCTCTTAAAATGCTTTCCTTCATTTCTAAGACTACAATTGCAGAGGAACCTCAACTATTGCATCAAGCTTAATAATACTACTACAGTTGCAAAGACACTAAATGCTGAGTAGGAAAAAAAAATTAAGAGCTTAGTCTCCAACAGGGACTGCATGTTATTAGCAGCATTAGAAATACACATAAACTTTTCTGAAACAGAGAACAAAAACCAGTTTTACAGCACATTTTCTTTCAGCAATGCACTGAATTGTAGGAAAGAAAGTTGTCCTCTTTCTACTCTCTGTGCTGGCTGGAATTTGTTCTTGGCACAAAGATTACATTGCTAGTCATTACATGGATCAAGAGAACACAACTTGATAGCATCAAAATTCACTATTCAGTCTCCATGTACTGCTTTGATTAAAGGCTGTAGCCTTCAGTGCCATCTGGAAAGGATGTGAGGGCTATATTCCCTGTTCTCAAACTGCATAATAAATTGTGAATGTAGATCCTTGTCCCAACCTCCGAAAGAGAGCTCAGCTGTATTAATTCAAACACCAAGGCCAGATCACTCTATTCCTAACTTCAGATTGTGTTATAAAGTTCTCTTTTTTGGAAGAGATGAAGGCCAGTATTTACTCACGATGAATGGATTAACTTCCTAATGTCCTGGAAATTGTTACCACAGTATCATTTTTTAATAATTAATTTCTTTAAATCATTACAGCAATTTGTTATATAACCATATAATCACAGAATAGTTTGATTCCTAATATTAATCTACTGTCTTCTGTTGAAAACCATTAGCTCTTGTCCTATCACTACAGGCCCTTGCAAAATGTCCATCTACAACTTTCTTTTAACCCCCCTTCAGGTATTTGGCTATGCCATGAGATCTCCAGAGAGAATTCCTTTTCCAGGCTAAACAACACAAACTCCTGTAATCTGCCCTCCTAGGAGAGGGACTTCAGCCCTCTGATGATTTTTGTGGATGTCCTTGCACTTGGTCTTGTTGAACTTTATGATATTCTCATGGGCGTACCTCTCAAGCCTGTTAAGGTCCCTCTGGATGGCATGCCTGCATATCAGTGACACCACACATCTTTATGTCACTGAAAAACTTGCTGAGGATGCACTCAATCTCACTGTCCATGTCACCAACAAAGGTGTCAAACCAAAGCACTTCCAATACCAGCTCCTGGGGAATGCCATTTGTCTCTTGTCTCCACTTGAACATCAAGCTGCTGACTGCAACTCTTCCTTGTGGTCCCACAATTGAACCATATTTCAAATCCCTGTCTCTCAAATTTAAAGACAAGCATGTCTTGTGGGACAGTGTTAAATGCTTTGCATCAGTCCAAATAGATGGATCAGTTGCTTGTCCCTATTCACCAGCAGTATATCTCCATTGCAACAGACTACTATACTTTTCTGATACAATTTGCCCTTAGTGAAGCTATCTTGACTGTCACTAATCATCTTCTTCTTTTCTGTCTTAGCATATTTTGCAGGAGGATCTGTCCCATGATCTTAATGGGCATAGAGATGAGACTGCCTGACCTACCTGTAATATCCTGGGTCTTTCTTTCTTCTCTTTTTGAAAGAGTTGTAGTTATCCTTTACCTGGTCAGTGAGACTTTCACCACAATGCCATAACTTCTCAAATATGATGCATGGGTGTTTAGCCTCTGCAATCATCGTTTCTTTGGGAACTCACTGCAGAGTTTATAATTTTTCATAGTATAAATAATATTTATTTGAAATCAAAATACACTGGATAATTATGGTGGGTTTTTTTTCTTTTTCCTTTGAGGGTAGGTGAAAATTGAATATGTAATAATAAAAATCAGAACTAACGTCTAAGAATTTTTAGGTTAATTGCAGAAAGTAAATACACTACATATTAAAACAATCCCCTTTGTCTGCCTTATCTCTTCCTCTCATATACTTCAGTTCTCAAAACTGAAGAATAATTGAATAAACTTAGCTTAGCTTTTTCCTCTTGATACTGGAAGGCATATCTACATTATAAAAAATATTGATAAGTATACAGGTATATAGATACATAGATAAGCAGACATAGTGGTAAGTAGATAAGTAGTATGATAGATAGATATAGAGAAAGGATTTTTTTAATATATAAAACATATGAAATAGATTAGTCAATCTACATACCTACTTATGTATTGGTGAAATATATTTACACACATGTTACTTCTTAAATTGTTTTTAGGTGACAAATAGGAAATAAAAGTAATATATTTGAGCAGTGCTGTCATGCAAAAAAATCAGTTTAGAAAGACTATTTCAAGTAAGATTTCTGAGCATAAATATACCAATACCTTCATAAAAATGGGCAGTTTTTCTCAAATGATTGACTGGAGTATTTTTTTCCACACAGTTTTTCGGAGATCATTAGATGTAAAAAATAGTGGAGAAAAAAAAATTCCTCCCCAGATATTACCCCACACTCACAATCCAAAACAAAGCGAACATCCCTTTTATTTTGTCACTTATCAAGGCACTGGAAATAGAGAAATAACATCCTGATTCCCACAATGTGTAAAATTATTAGGTCATGAAAAGCAGTGTTTTTATTGATGGCAGTGACCTATTGTAAATCTACCCTATGTAGTGTCTTGAAAGTACTAGTTTTGTCACTACAGTTAGCATTAAATTCCCATCTTATTCCCCTTTGAAACAGAAGAAAAGATAAGTTTCCTCATATATCTTAATCTGACCTGTGTAGAGAGAAATAGCAGCAATACATACATATAGCTTCTCAGTTTAAACAAAAGCCAGCTGTGAGTGTTGTCTCTGCTTAAAACTGGTAGTGAAGAGGATTCATATTGGATTGAAAGATATGGTCACTAGAAAGGAAGCTTCCTGAGTTAATGAAATACCAAGGCCTCTCCTTATTCCTGTTCTCTTGTCTCAGACTTTCCAAAAGTCACATAGGAAAGGGAGAGTACCCACATACAGAACCTTAAGAAAGCCAGGAGAACACAAGTACATCTCTTCTGTAAACAAGAAAGAGTAGCAAAAGTGTATATATTAGTAAGACACAGTTCCACTTCAGAATAATTGGATGCATTCTATAAGACTTTGCAGGAACTTAGCCAAACCTGTAACTATGTAGTGACATAGAGAGTTAAATGAAGATATGCTTTCCACAGTTACCTGAACTTCAGAAAATTTGTAAAAAAATTGCAAAACAATTAAAATTTTATTAGAGGGAAAGGGAAAGGGGAAGGGAATGGGAATGGGAAAGGGGAAAGGGAAAGGGGAAAGGGAAAGGGGAAGGGAAAGGGGAAGGGAAAGGGAAGACAAGGAGGGGAAGTGGAAGTTATACTGGAAATATAATCAATAAACATTCAACATTTACAAAAATAAATGTGGTGTCTAAATTTAAAGTCAGTTGGATCCAACTACATTTTTTCAGATTTGTAGTTTGGAAAAACTGGAATGTGAATTCAATTAGGTCTGTTGAAGCAGGACAAACCTCATAATGAATTAACAATCTAAAATTACTAAAAGACATGCAAAATTAAACACTATTGTCCATAAGCTGAGACACTGAGTCCACTTGTGGAAGTTTTTTTCGATGGATTTTCTGATTATTTTTCTCTTCTTTGTTGGATTTTCCCTTCCATCTCTGTTAGGAAAAAAAAAAAAAAAGAAAGTTGGGGATGGATCTTCTGGTAAATATTTAGAAGTGAAGAATGTTGCTGCACTGGGGAAAAAGTATTTTTGTGTCCATTTTTTGTGCTGTAAAAGGAAACAACACCACAACACCAAAAGAAAGGCAAAAACATGAGGAAAAGCTTCTAGGGGTCAAGATAACTCAAGACATTTCTTGTAAGGGTTAAGGGAATTTCAGTTGTGACTTTAAGAGTAGTTAATATTAACAATTATCTTCAGAAGTAGAGTTGATCCTGCTTTGAGACACATGAATGCACACAATTTTTGCAAAGTTTACATCTTAGATATTCCTCAATACTGCTCTTGTATTTTTGATAAAGTATTTAAGTTGAAATAATAAGTAAGGAAATTCTTTTTACAAATAAAAACCACGACTCAGTACTGTCGCCCTCATGGTATTTGATTGCAACATGCTTTCTATAATTATTTTAAATCATTGTTGCAAGGGATGGCAGGACAACTTAGTAACTAGTGATTCTGTTCTGTGTTACAAAAATGCAGTAACAATCCCCTGTAAGTCATCTCTCATTATTCTGCAGTTTTGTCTAAATTGCTGTATTTCTGTTATACCTGTCTGATTCTCATTAGTTCTGAGAATGAT
>VWYN01012191.1:0-11417 GCA_013400075.1 Hippolais icterina | reverse complement strand
TTTTTTTTTCCTCCTCCTTTCTCTAAGGAAGGCAACTCTTTTGAAAAATATCCACTCTGACATACTGTGAGCTGGAGTTTTAACAGTAATGAAATGAATTGTCACCATTGAAGGAGAAAATATGGAAAGAGAAATTAAAATTACTCTGGGGTGGTATAATTTTTTACAAATGGGACATAATAAAGAAAGGAACACACAAAGTAATGTCTTTCAAATGTATAAATTGACTAGGTCTGTAGTAAAATAAAAGCTAAGGCAGACAAAATCTTTTCAGCATCAAGGGCCTAAAATTTTCTCCCTTTGGGATTTTGTGGTGTCAGTGTTTTGTACTTATCTTTCAGCTACCGACATGGATGGCATTTGCAGCTTCATGCCCTTAAGTCACATTCACACCTAAATGACAAAGCCAGTCTTTATACTTTTCTTCATTTCCTCTTCAGAGTCCACAGTAAAATTACCATAGATCTGAAAAGAAGAAGGAAATTTTTTTCCTTTATCCCTCCAGTTATGTCTTGAGCGAGACACACAGACATACTTAATCCCAACAGAACTAACCAGCGTTTTTGCCTTTACCCTGTTTATATTTTAATTATTAGAGGAGAAATTCCAGTGGCCTCCATAATCTTAGCATAGTATGTAAGGGAATCACTGTCAAGAGGGTATACACTGACAGCAGTGCAATGACTCCCAAGGCAAAAAGAAAGTGGTCTCTAGGCACTTTATGTGATGGCACCAATTCTGTCTCCTGCTGGCACAGAAACAATGGAAGTGAAACATTTTTTCTAGCTACTATTTCTCTTCTACATGGCAGTAAAATTTATCAACAACTCTACATTGCATTCTGTAAACATGCAGACACCAGAGAGCTAATTAAATCCATAGAGCTATACCTAGATATTAGTTACAGAGTAAATGTGAATCCACATTTCTGGTACAGTAGCAGTTGGAGCCAATAAACTTAAAGGACTTTTTCAAGTTTGATGATTCTGTGATTCTAAGATACCCTTTTAGTTTCTTTATTTTATTCTCCAGACCAAAGGTCCTTTGCACCCAAGCCCATGTGTCCTTGTTTCAGCTAGAATAATTTTCTTTTTAGCAGTTGGTACAGTGCTGCATTTTGGATTAAATATGAAAATAATGTTGACAATACTCTGATTTTTTAGGGGCTGTTAAGTAGTGCTCAGTCTAAATCAAGGCTTTTCATTTTCTCATGCTCTGCCACCAAGGAGATGCAAAAGAAGCCAGGAGGGAGCACAGCCAGAACAAGTGACCTGAAGTAGCCAAAGAAGTATTCCAGATAGTAGAATGTCATGCTCAGTAGATAAATTGGGGGGAATTGTCTTAGCCATTGATCACTGCCTGAGGACAGGCTAGGGAGTCATGGTTCATGAGTGATTGTATCATGCATCATTTGCTTATCTTGTGGTTTGTTCCTCTCCTTCTCCCTCTATCTCTTTTTTGTTACAACAATAATAATAAAAATAGTAATAAGTAATAGCTATTATTGTATAATTTTACTTTACTTCAATTATTTAACTGTTCTTATCTCAACCTACAATTTTTTACTTTCTTCTGATTCTTCTTATCCACTGCAGAGGGGTGTGGGGGGACTGAACAAGCAGCTGCATCATACAGTTTTTATCTGGGGCTAACACACCTTCAAGTTATTCCATCAACAGTCATTTCCAGAAGAAATCCCCATAAAGTTAAAAAGTAAAAATGCATGCAATGGACACAGAATGTGTCTTCTTATTTAATTTTTGTCTTGTACCAAATCATTGCAAATACTGACTCTTTAGAGAGTAACAGCCCATTGAATGGGAAATCAGTGACAAGGATTCTTATTTTAACATAAGGAAAGCTAATTTTACCCTTAGATAATATCATCCAGAAATAGATGTGTTAGAAAGGAAGAACAATTACCTGCTAGCATAGAATTAGTTTCCACTTTTCCAAAAGCACCTCTTCTTTAAGTAATTGGCTTGGCTGAGAAATCAAGAGGATAATAATTTCTTTTTTACATCTTTCCCAGCACAGCTTCCACTTTTATTATCAAGGACTAAAATCTTGCTCTTACTTTGCCATACTACATACTTACCATCTTCCCTAGTAATTCTTATCATAAAACAATTTAGAATTAGATTTTCTGTCAAGCTATTCAAATGAAATCTGCAACTTCAAAATCAAACAGAGGTGGAGATCACACACATTCAAGGAGCTGAAAACACACAATGATTTTGTTTATTCCCTACCAAGCTCTCTCACTTCCCTTATTTTTGAAGAGGTCATCCAAAAGCCAGATTGAAATTTTATACTGAACATTTTTCTATCTAGGATTTTGTGAAGTCAAATTCCATAGCTGATTTCTGTAACTGAAACTCATAGAAATTATTTTGTTTCAGTTTATTGAGTTCTTGACCATAGTTTTTCACTGTGTAAAGACTGAGCTAAAGAGCAGCCACTATGAGACACCTTTGTCTCATTGTTCATCAAAGTAAATTAAAAAATATAACTAAAATGAAGATCTATGTTATTTCGATATTATTTCATTTTGAAGTCACGTTGGTATGGAAAACATTGTTTGGTGTATCAGTTAAGTGGAGAAGTAATAAAAGAAAAAATTATTAATGCAAGCAAAAAGATGTCCTACTTCTGATTATTGTATGATGTGAAAGATGTAAAGATCTAAGATGTGAAAAAAATGGAAATAATTTACTTTCTTTCACTTTCGTGGCCTGCTGAGTTGTGAAGGCTACTTAATCTCATGGTCTTATTTTCATTTTGATTTTTTGCCATCATGTTTTCCTAAAGGACTTTCTACTGTACTACTGAATTGTGATCAAGCATTTCAAGGATCTTAAAGATTTACACATTGCTGACAGCAGCTTGCTGCAATATCAGGAAAGTTGAGAGGGAATTCTTACTGAGTTTATGTTGGTAAATCTTTGAGAAACAGGAATATTTTTGCAATGGTCCACCAGTTTAGATCCAGTCCACAGTAAAATTGCCTACAGCCCTTAATATCAGATGACTTGTTGCATGGTGTAAAAATTCACTTTGCAATAGTGTGTCCTGGCACAGGGGTTGGGGGCAGGGGAGTGGGATGGTTTGAGAGCAGGAAAAAATAATTTGCTGGCAATATCATTGATAGGGAATGCCAGATAATTAAATGGTTAAAACACCTTTATTTTCAACAGTAATCATTTATGACAACCCAAACAATTTACTTTTGAAGCTACTTGTGACAATTACATTTAAATATTCATTGTTATTTTGATCAGGCTAACAAAAGTGTAATTCCAGGAGCACTGGTACATAAGAATCATTTTGGTCATTCCAAAATGGTTTCTAATGAGAGCAGAAATTGCAAAATAGTTTCTACTCAGAGAATTTTTATAGTGACTTTCTGTTATAAACTTGCAACCAGTTATGAATCATTTAGTTCTATAATAAAGTTTAAACCTTTTGGAAAGAAATCTATTATTGATTTAAAATTAACAACTTTGAAGGTTGTCATACAGCTCCTACGGACTGAATAGACCTATGTCAGTTTTCAAGCAGATAAGAAAGTACAGCTTTTAGAATATAATGTACCATATTAATAAAATACACACAAGGATCCTACAAATAAACTGTTGAATGCTCCTCAGGAGTCTGATCTTGTCTACAAGGGCTGCTTCTAAACGTAGCTCTTGTCAAGTTCCAGGGAAATCTTTTGCCTAGATAAATTCTTTACTGGGCTTTCTTTGTTTAGAAAATCATTATGTTTCATAATGAAGATATAATTATTTTTCAGTTCACACAGAGGTGAAATTTGGTAAATTTTTTCTTTAAGTTGTAGAAGTATGTTCTTTTCCTCAGGTTTTCTCCTTTTTTCTTTTCTTTTTTTTTTTTTTCTTTCTTTCCTCTCTTTATTGTTTTTCCTTGTTTTTCTTTTTCTTTTTCCCCTTTTCCTTTTCACCTTTTTTGTCCTTAAAAGTATAGCATCTACATAAATTTCCCTCTGGCTGTATTACTCCCATGAGCCTGGCCACCTTATAATACATAAAAATAATAATTCCATTACCCTGAGTCCATTGACCCATATGTTTGGATGACTTTAATACAGAATTGGAGATAATAAACATGAAATTTTATTTTCTGACAGAGAAGTTGAAGTTATAAATCCTCATGTGAAATGGTTATAGCTTGAAATTTTTGTTCCTTAATTATTAACTGCCTCAATTCTAAAGAATCACGCTTTACTATGGCAAAGCTATTTGCAACAAGTGTCTTGAAAATAATCCCATATCTTCTTTTTTCCAACACCTGAATCACTGCTCTCTATAGCAGTGAAATAAAACATTAGTCTGGGAACTCTCAAAAGTTAAACCAATATAATATACTGTAGCGGCACGTTTTCTGGGTTTTACTTATTGTTAATATTAATTTGTTCTGTAATGGTCTCTCCCAACTCCCCTCCCCCCCCCATTTTTCTCTCCAGTTGGTCCCTGCCTTTGTTCTCCTCAGGGCTGCCAGTCTCCGGGAAGCCCCTCCTCACATTCCAGAGTGTTCAGAGACACTCGGTCCCTGATTGGAACAGGCTGGGAATCCCCCACCCCTTGTTTCCTATTTGCTGTCTGTGTGCCCTCCCCACTCCCCTGATTGGGTTTCCCACTTGTGTCCGCCCCCTTCTCCTGTTCCCTGTATAAGCAACGCCACGCCTCTCTCGCTTTCTCTTTGGCCTGGCAGCGGCTTGCACCATGTGCAAGTAACAATAAACTTTATCTACTACGAGGCCTCCTTCTGCAATCCTTCGTCGATAGCCTCACCAACATCTCTCGTGCAGCCCCTGAGCTCATCAGAGGTAGTAGCTGACCCAGCCTGCTACTGCCTAACCGGACTTGAAATAATTCCCAGCCAGGGCAGCTGGGACTAGCTGGAAACCATCTCCAGCAAAGGCACAAGGAATTATTTCAATATACATTATAATATACACTTATATACCTTATAATATATGTATGCACTGAGCTTTCTGGATGTCCAGTAGCCAGCATAAAACAACTGCCTAATCAGTTGTTTATTAGCATTTTATCATTTTACACATGAAAGTATTTTAAGCTAAGCATGTTAATAATTTAAAAAGCATTGGAAGAATGATTATAGTAACTAGTAAGAGTATTCATGGAGAATCAGTTGCTTAAACTTGTAACTGAAAACGTTAATGTTCATTAAAACTATGCAGATAGGACTAAAGGGTTTAAGTTGAAACACATTTTTATTTATACTTGAATATGCCAATCTAGCAGATTTCTCTTGAAGTAAATATTGAGAAGAGAGGGTAAGGAAAGCAGTAGTTCAAGAGAGGGATAAAGAAAACATGTCTACTAGATTGTGCTGGAATTGGAAAAAAAATATTAAGTTCTATCATTTGGCTAAATTGTTTAGGATTTGTACGAGGTTTAAATCTGCTATAAACAGTTGTGACAATAACTAAAACAAAGATTCATTTCAAAAGAGTTTTTATTTAATGAAAGAGACATTTTTTATTATCCAATCAATATTTGTTTGTCAAAGAAGAAATATTCCACATTGCATTTAATCTGCAATTCTATTTATGACAGTTCTAAATATAAACAATGGGCTGTTAACAACTTCTGTTGCTCATTATTTTACAGATCAAGAGGCAAAACGTGTAATCTTCCCATATTTAATATATTTTTGCAACTCTTTGATTATGGCCATAAATTTGAAACACTCTAATGACAATAATTGTTGAAAAATAAATTTTATTTATGCAGAGCTTAATGGGAAAAATGAGAAAACTGGATTTACATGAACCTAAGTGCTTTAGTCTGCAAAACTTGTACTAATGAAGAACAGCACCTTTTAAAGGACTAGGTAAAGACAGTAAATAACTTTTAAACACAGACAAAAGAAAGTATTCTCTGGTGCTTTTTTCCTCGAACCCAGGAAAATTCTCACACTTTGGTGATGCCTTTTCTACTGACTTCTTCCTTTTTCATCATTTTTATTTTACCACTAAGTAAAAACAGGTGGGAAGAAAGAGATATATGATCACATATATAATTTAAAATATCCTTATTTGAAGAGAAAGAAAACCATGCAAATCAAAATTCCTGAGAAAGTATCCTAATTTATTTAATGATGTAAGAATGGACATCACAATACTTTCTGAAAAGTATGTTAAAAAATCCAATCAGATCAGGATCAGCAGGTCATGGAAACCTTTCCATACTACTGAAATCACATTACTCTATGAAAGACCTTGCTTCATCTTTGCTGTTTCAAATATCCCGCAAATAAGAAATCCCACAAATATATGTAAACTATTTGGAAAAGACCATTCATTGTTTTAGTTTCAATTCAGTATGCTTATGTGTGTTTGAAACTAAGCTTCCAAACTAAGCTCCAGTGGATTACCGCATTAACAGCATACTTGGTACTAATAGTTTGTTCCTGTATCCCATCAGTCATGACGGCTACGGCAATGACTCCTTATCATATTCTACATCAGTTACTTCACACCACCTTATAACTAAACCCATTTTGTTGACTGATGTGGTCCTTGATGGTCTTGGATGTCAGGGCTTGGTCTGCCTCATGCTGCAGGATGTCTAAAAGAGTAATTATTTTAGAAGGCAGCAGCAGGTGTCTTATCCTCTTGATCTACAGTGTTTCTTCAGCATTTTGCTCTGTATTGTTTTCTTGGAGAAAAAAACACATTTTCTCCCCCCGCTCCTCAGTGTCTGTGTTTTTTTAATGACTTGGAATCATCAGTGACTTTTTCATTATCTACTGTATTCAAAATGTGGCCATACCTTCAAACTCTTTGCTATTATATTCCATTTAAATTATATATCATAGACTCATAGAGCCATAGGATGTTTTGAGTTGCATTGACAACATCCCTATTATGTGCACTCTTTCACTAGGTCAGGCTGCTCATAGTCTGTCCAACCTGGCCTTAAACACTTCCAGTGGTCAAGCATGCACAAATCTCTGACCACTAGTCCCAATGTCTCTCCCTCTCATAGTAAAATTGTCAGTTCTATGATGCAGTCTAAGTAGCCTTTGATCTGTCATTAAAGACCTGATGAAAATCCTCTGTCTATTTTATAAGCTCTTATTATGTATTGAAAAGCTGCAATAAGATCTTCACAAAGCCTCTTTTTCCAAGGCTTACCAGGCTCAGCTCTCACACCTTTTCTTCACAGCAGAGGTGTTCCAGCCCTCTGACCATTTTTTTGCCCTCCTCTGGACCCACTCTGACAGGTCAATATCATTCTTGACCTGGGGACTCAGAGCTGGGTGCAGCATTCTAGATGTGGTCTGATGAGAATGGAATAGAAGGGAATAATCACCTCTTTTGACCTACATGACCTACAGGCCATACTCCCCGTACCATTATCACAGGACACAGTTGCCATCATAACTGTGGCCAGCTAAAAGCAATTGCAATTATTACTGTGCCATCAGCAAAAAAACCAATTTAAATAAATATACTACATGTGCCTATGATTGAGTTCTAAAAAAGGTAGAAGTAACACCTGCTTGACAATGCTTTTGCCTTTATGAGTGTAACCAGTCTTTATTCTTTCCATCTCATTGGGAGCTAGTACTCCCAATTCAGTCACAGGTTGTACGTTTAGGAGGTTATGACATATTGTTTCAGACAACAAGCATTCTCATTACCCAGGGTAAGCAAATTAATGGGCTACCTTTAATAATATAACTGGTGTGATATCAGGAGCTCCATGTTTTTGAGATAGAATGGAGTGAAATAGGTGAGCAGTTCCCAAACTGAGAAGTTTTTCCACCTTCTTTCTGCATAACACTGAATCACCCTGTGGAGACACGTAGACTGGGAAGAGGAAGAATTGTGTGAGATGGATTACTAGGCAATGAGAACTAACAGAAAACAAAAGAAAGAGAAATGTTATGAGAGCACAGTTTTAAGACTGTTTCCAAGACCAGAGTCTTAGAAAGTAACATTTAAAATTTAACACAGTAAGGTTAAAGGTGGAATTTAGGAAAGATGACACTCTCAAAATGAAGCCCTAATACTTTGGTCAGGCAGAACAGTATCATGAAAGACAAATGTTTTCTCAGTCAGCTTTGTTTGTAGCAAGGTATCTAAGAGAACTAACTTTACATTCATTTATACATACTTTATACACATATATGTAAGTATAACTTAATATAATTTTATCTTTATAAAAGCTATAAAAATATACTTTATACATATATATCAGTATAATATTCAGATCTTTTTTGAAACTATGATTAATATTTGCATGATCTGAAGGCCTAATATAACAAACTAGGAGACTGTGTGATGTTTATACCCAAAGATATTAGAACAGGAAATGGAGGCAGTATGGAAAAACTGCAAGCAGTGAGATTATCAAAGGACATGGCAGTAAAATTAAACTTTAGCAGGAAATCTATTCTGTCTCTGGTATTAGAAATCCTCTGTTTTAGTCCCAAAGCCTGCTGCTGGAATAAGGAGAGATTTCAGGTAGGATTTATATTCTGAAAGAGATTAAAAAATGCAAGGGAAAAAGTTAAACATCTTTGTCAAATGCAATGGACACATCTGCTTCCAAAAAGCTAACCATGGAGAGATGATAGATGAGGCAAACAGGAAGTCGTAGTAACATTCTCTCCTACGATCAGTTTTAAATGCTTCCTTCCTAACAATACACAAGTGGCTGATTAAGGAATATGACTTGAAACTCACTTTTGACAGATATGTTGGGGCACCAAAACAGACCTAGTAGACTTCAAACTCTAGTTGTTTTCATTTTATGATGTAAAACAAGTAATTGTTCAACAAAATTATTTAACAGTAGAGTTTACTTTCTATAATAAGCAGTCTTCTACAAGAAAGAGCAAGGTAACTCATTATTCTTGAAAGAAAGGGATATCCAAGAGACAACAGCTCATTTAAATGACAGTTTTCAGCCCTCATGCAGCACACTTTTCCTTTTTCCAACACTGAGTTTTCTATTAATCTTCAGTGCTCATAAACTGTAGACTAGGAAGACACAGAAAAATATGGATAATAAGCTTTAGATAAGCCAAAATATGGGGTAAGAAGCTTTATTTGGTTAGTGTGCAGGAGATGGAGGAAAACAAGCAGTTGATGCAAAATATAGTATAGCCAGAAACAGTTTACTTCAGACAAGATCATGCAAGTGGCCTCTGTCTGTACTTTCAGTGCAGTCTTCACCATATTTTGGAAAAAAAACCCCAGTATTATGTGAAAATTCATGTACAAAATAAAGTGCAAAGTATGTTGTATATGCCCATTCGCCATGCTTATTACATTAAATGTTTTGGTATCATACACAAATATTAATAATGATATTTTTATAATTTTGTTTTGCTGACATAATTTGGGATGATATTGTGCTCTTGAGACATTAATGTGACAAATAGCATATTCTTTGTTCCATATATACAGTTTGTTCTCTTTTGTTGAAACAAGATTCTCAGTGTAAGGATTGAACTTCTCTATCATATTAAAAAAACCCCAAAACCACAGTGTTCAAAGAAATCATTTTCACTAGCAAGTCAGACTTACTCTTGGTTTAACAGTAGTTATGAAATGATGTCCTTCTGTGTCTAATTTCTCAACTCATGCATCAGATTTAAAACTATTTAAACTCTTCTACCAGGCCACTAAAACTTTGTAGACCTTTCAGCGTTCCTTTTCCTCCTTTGCAGAATAAGGCAATGTCCTCTAGATGTGTTAAGTAAAAAAGTAGAGATTATTCTCACACAAATTAAAAGTAAGCTCCAAAATGCTCTTTATTTTGTGGATTAGAATAAAAAAAAAAATTATTCACAGAAAATTAAAACTGGAAATGAATAATTTTGATAAAGCATATGTAACAAACTGGTCCGTGGATTTTCTAGTCACAGTAAAGTTTTCATCTGTTACTCCTTCTTCATAACCATAGATTATTAACACTCTCTGCTAGTATTGATGGTTGCTGGTAACTGAAATGTGTTGTTAACCTGACTGTGGGTTGTACCGGCGCTTGGAGATAATGTGTTCTCAAAACAGCACAGTTTGAACACAGCAGGTACCAAGTAAAAGCAATATAAGAAATTGAATCCATCTTTAGCACTATGATTATTGTTGTGGTCTAGTTTTCATTTGCCTTTTGGAAAGTCTGTTTCTTGAATAGCTATTGTTAGAAATACCCTCATATTTTTTCTTCAGGCAGCAGAATTCAAGAACTGGAGGAGAGGAGTATTCCAGCAATTTACTGGCTTCAAGTGGTTTTTAGTTCTAGTTAGTTGAGTAAGAGAAAAACCTCTTTTAAGCTACAGAAATATATCAGGAAATATCCATCTAATTTTGTAATGTTATTACATCCTTAAAAGCACTGATAAGACATCTGTAATTGATAAGTACTTACCAATAGTAAACAAATAAGAAAGCACATGGGATAAGCCTTGTGACTACTCACATCAAAATGCTCTCTACAGAAATAATTTTGCAATGAAATTATAGACCAAAATGAAACCACTAAATTACTTCAGTGAAACAAAAATAGCAGACTCCAACCCAAGAAAGGAGAGAATTAGATTAAACTATCTCAACTGAGATGTACAGGTAATAGAGGAAGTTAGGTGGGGTAAAAGAGGCAACAGGGACCTGCACTGGGGCACAGTCATGGGTTCTGATAGGCAGTGACCTTAGCAGGGGCCAGACACCTATCAAGAAATCAGGGCTGAGGAGGCACCAGTTGGAGTGCAGGAGTTGCCTTTTTAGTCAGCATTTAGACTGTACATTTTGACACCCATACCTCAATAAAGATGGATACATGAGGATGTTTTCATATATGATAGAATTTCATTTTCCTGAGTGTAGCAGGACACAGCTTTTGAGTAACTGAATCAACAATGCGTTTGCAGTTAAGTAGCATCATGTAGTCATTCAAACTTTAGTCAATGGAACATTAAGCTTTAATGTTCCCTGAAAGTTCATTTTCAAGCCCTGGCTTTAAGATCACAGAATCAGAGAATGTGCTGAGTTGGAAGGCACACAGAAGGATCATCGAGTCCAACTCCTAGCCCTACACAGCACTATTGCCAAGAGATACACCATGTCAGTGCCTGAGACCACTGCTGAAACGCTTCCTGAGCTGTCAGGTTGGTGCTATGACCATTTCCCTGGAGAGCTGTTCCAGTGCCCAACCACCCTCTGGGGGAAGAACCTTTGCCTGAAGTCTGACCTAAACTTCCCCTGACACAGCTTCAGGCCATTCCCTCAAGTCCTGCCATTGGCCAGAAGAGAGATGAAATCAGTATCTGCCCATCCTCTTCTCATAAGGAAGTTGCAGACTTGCAATGAGGTGTCTCCTCAGGCTCCTCTTTTCTAGGTTGAACAGACCAAGTGA
>VWYN01012184.1:34441-55769 GCA_013400075.1 Hippolais icterina | reverse complement strand
TTTTTCCTTTCTTTTTTAATTTCTTTTCTGTGTGGGTTTTTTTTTTGTTTGTTTGGTTGGGTTTTTTTTTTAATTCAAATATTTGTTCCTTCACTCCCTTATTCCTGAATCATTCATTAAGAAACTCGTGCTGCATTTCCCTCTGCCTTCAACACCCAAGTCTCCTGAATTCTGGGCAAAGATCCTTAATTGAAAGGATCACAGTTTCTTCTGCTTGTCAGTTTCTAAAAAAAAACTAGTCTACATGTGTATTTTCAGAATTATTTGAACAACATCCAAGAGATTTTTACATGTTCAGTAAAAAACCTGTTATTTGTTTTAGTTCCCCTTTCTTATTTTTCTTTTTTAGGGCCATGGCACAACTCATCAAAGCAGGAGAAATTTCTGAAAATCCTAATATATTATTATTGGGATTCAGGGAGATGATGGATCATTTTGTCAATTAATAGTAACAGCAACACTGCAGCTTTCAAGTCTTCAAAACTCCTAGAATAAAGCCATTCATAAATAAATATTTTTAAAAGTTCAATGCTTATTTCAAAAGGAACTTGGGCAACTTATCTATCATATTTCTGTGTAAACTTAACCTCTTTAATTGCAAGATCACTTTTAAAAATGTGTCTTTAACTCTGCTCAGAATCTCCATCTTTTCAAATTTGGATAGTTAAGGATTTATCAGCCTTACAAGCAGATTTCTGAAAGCAACTGCATTCAGCCTTGCTTCTTCTTCAGATGTGCAACAGAGTTAATAAATCTCTATTTCAGACAGGGTAAGACCACTACCTGGTTATGGTCTAAGTAAAATCTCATACATGAAGACACTGTAAGCCTGTATCAGTCAATTATTTGTACATTTTTCTGTGCTTGAGGCTGTTTGGTCTGCAAGCATGGCATATATAAGTGGTATGGATACACCTGTAGGTTTAGGCCAATAACAAAATTACCAAAGTTTAGCAAGTTACATATTTTTTCTCTGCTTGTGTAAGTCCTTACTGCAGGTGAGATAATGAAACAGCTTTCAGATAATTTCCATTATAATTTGTCTGTTACAGACTCACAATGTGCACATGGAACATAGCTGAATGTCAGCTGATGCTCAGTTATCTGATGAGCTGCAGGGACTTGACAGCGTTTTCACCCTGAGAATGGCAAATGTGGGCAAGGTTTGATCAAGGCAAGTTCTTATGTAACTGAAAAATAAGCAGAGTCAGAGAACAAGACTTGATCAAAAGTACATAATGGTCCTCATGTGAGATAGGCATGTAAAAATTTTAAAAATGTAAAGCAAGATACCAGAGAAAACCTTTTCAGGGAGGTTTAAAAACAAGAAAAAAAAAATCCCTTTTTTTTTAAACTTTTCTCAAACTTTTGTCACAGCACTACTTTTTATAACTATACACTTAATACAGTAGAGGAGTAACTACAAACACAGAACAGTACTTCTATGCTCAGGTCATCGTTATGATAATACAATATAAAAAACTCAATGTTTTCAGTAAACCGAGGCCTAATGCATGCCTAAGCTTATTGATTACACTAGTTTATGTGATAATAAAAGCACAAACGTATGCACACACCTTTTGCAAATAATAAAAATTATTTGTCTTTGGCTATCTCCTTCTTTGTGCTTTCACAGCAATTCAAGTCATAACAGATAATGGGAAAACAAACTGTTTGCATTTCATAGATGACCTTGGACAAGTCGCTGGATTTCTTTGCTTTGCAGTTCCAGCTTTGTGCAGGAAATATTCTCTTGCTGTAAAGACTTGTGAGGTCCTGCAATTCTTGTTGAGATGAAAGAAAAAAACAGTTTGTGATAATTAAAACTGAAGCAAAATTTAAAAAGTTGTTAAATGGAAATATTGCTGTTTATCTAAAAATAACATATATAGTTAAATTACCAACATGTTTTACCAGATTAAAAAAAAATCAAGACATACATTTTTAATACATACAAAAAAATTAATATAGACATATTCCATACAAGTACAGCTCTTTTATTCAATGAAAAAATAATGTGAGTAGACTTTTTTATATTAATGACTTTTATTTCAATATCTGAGCAGTTTTATTGTGTTAAGTAGGGAAATTATTTTCAAGAAGAAAGAGGGTCTAGACCTGCTCTCTGTCTCTATAAATCAAGTTGGTTAGGTGGTTTAGCCTTCTTTTGGGCTTTTTGTTGGTGGTAGTGGTGGTGGTGGTGGTTTTTTAATCCATGTGACCTTTGATACATCAAAGAAGTAGGATTTTTTTTTTTTTTTTTTTTTTTTTTTTTTAATTTATATAAAACTCTTNGAAGTGGATTTTTTTTTTTTTTTTTTTTTTTTTTTTTAAACTTCTAGAAAGACCTTATGTCATATTTGGAGATGAGTGTGGCATTTGCCAAATATTCTTGTTACTGGGGCATTACATACTAAACTACAGACTAAAAGAAGTCTTTTAGTGAAGGATAATGACACTAAAAAAGAAAAAATGTTGATTTGCATGTAAAATAAAGCAATCCTAGGTATTTATTTTGTGCTTCTAGCAAGGGAAATTTAACATAAAATTTGGGCAGTAGCCTTAGCTGATATCCTGAGTGTTAACATACACCCTGAGATACCTGCACAGCCCTGATCAGGGTGATTGGATGGATTATAGTTTCAGCTCTGGTCAATTCAATCTTTCTCAATGGGATGTCTTGCTCTTAATATAACTGAAAAAAAAGTCCAAAAAGGGATTTTTTTCTCTTTTCATCCAATCCTGTTGTCTTTTCTAAAAGGCTTTTGAATGGGTTCCACTGATTTGCCACTCATTGGACGCACCAGAGACTCGAAGGACAGATGAGTGGCCAGCTCAGGCTGCGACTACAGGTCAGAGAGGAGCTGTTGTGCCTAAGCTGGAGTGCAGTTGGTGCACCCCATGGCCTGCAAGGTGCTCCTGTGCCTGCCTGTGCCATGCAGATACACTTGGGATGGAGCCACACCCCACCCCCCCACCTCTCACCCCAGCCAGACTTTGCTTATCCCGCCTTAGCCTGAGCCCAACACCTTTTATGCACCTCCAGTTATGACTTATGAACTTCTGCAGGAGAGTGAAGCACTGGAATGCCTCAGGGCAAGTGATGCTTTCTATTTGTGTGTGGGGGGTTATTTTATTTTATTATCTTATAAAATAGCTTAATCAATGAACTCAAGCAGGTAGTAGAAACTGAGACTTCTGTTTATGGGGAAACTTCTGAGATTTATTTTGGCCATTTGTAAGTAGTGCCAACAACTGAGCTCTGGAGGAGGAAGAAATGAAATTGGCACTATGTACTTTTTTTTGTGTGCAATGAGTCAAAATTTACTTTCCTTTCCAAGGGCGTTACAAAGCAGAAAAGTGACAGGATTGTCCTATTTATGATGGGGTTTTTTGTGCATCTGTGTGAAGATAAATAGATTATTCCATATGAATTGCAAATAAAATTTACGACTAAAGTAAATTTTTCTTATGGATATTGATTGTATTGACTGAAACATTCTTCTTACAAATTCTCTTGTTTGTATAACATAAGTGTTATAACTTGACTGAAAAAACCCAGGATGTATAATGAATTTTGGTATTGCGTATTTTACTTAACTTTACTTTTCAATAAAAACTGAAAAGCTTTTATTTCTCAGAGACTTGTGTTCTGATTTCCAATACAATGGTTGCATTGGCAAAGGCGGGTTTGTTTTCTTGCTTTTTTTGTTTTTTTTGTAAAACTTTGGATAATCCTGGGGTGCATTTTTTATGGTAGATTATCTCTACAATCCTGCCTGTGTTTTTGCGCTCAAATAAACTGATATATGTAAGGTAGAACTAGAACAATTGCTGGACCCTGTTCCTGTTTCTCAAGACTCTCTAGACACTGTATTTCTGTTTTTGTCTATGTCTAAGCTAGAAAAGAAAACCTCTCTTTCTCACCTCCTCGCTCCCTTTCTTTTGTTGTTATGATAATTTAGTTAAATAATGACTGTTTTCTGCTGATACACATTTGCTTATACTGGAAGGGCAAAATAGACTAAATAAACTAAATCTCAAAGTGCATTAGCCTGTATTCTCACATGAGTAAAGTTAAATTGCTCCCATACTACTCAGCTGAGGTGATGGCATATTGTGTAGTCTTTGTGTCCTGCTGCAATCACCTGTCCTTACATACAAGGTTATATATATCTCTTCACAGGAGACCTTCACTACAAGCATAATCATAATCAGACAGTGATGCCCACTTAAGATTTCTAGCACAGGCCAAGCTGCTTGCTTTCCTCTCAGACGGCTCCACAGAGCAGTCATTCCTAAATCAGACCCTTAGGTAGTCAGATGAAGACAAGTGGAAAGAGCTTGGACCAGTGTTCCCAGCAAATATTTAGGGAGAGGCTTAGTCCAAAAAACTGATCCCTGGTCCAGAGAGAGAACCAGCAAATTGACATTAGGATGATTACATAAGGTTCAACATGAAGTACCAGATTATTCTCACTAGGTGCAGCATTAATGATTATAGTGCAACAGGTGCAACATCTGGTTCACCACAAGGCTCTGCCAGTAGAAAGTTAGATTTTTAGTGTAGACGTGGAAATCATGTGCAGATCATGGCAAAAATAAAACACAGCAAATCACCTAACAAAACACTTCAAAGTCAATTTCATTTAGTGGCAAGTCAATTTATGCCAACAATAATTAAATATGTTTGGCTCACCATTTGAGGTGGTGTGGATGGTTTGATCTAAAAGTTTTAATCTGGTTTGCTTATGATTCTGCCTTTCTTAACTTCTCTGTTTAAACAGGAACTTGTGAAATGAGAGTGCCCAAACTGTGACATATTTCATTATACCAACAGCCAGGTTCAAGCTGCCCTCTATTTCAGTCCTTTCCTTTTGTCTGCAGTTTATAGAACGCTATAGATCCCAGTGCTCAGAACACCTCTGTCTCTCTTTCTGCTGCAAATATACGGAATAAAACACTTTTTTGCATTTTAGAGTCAAGAGAGAGGACAGATGGAGGATGCAAAGGGTTGACGGGCTGGTGGTGAGTGTAGCAGCAGTTTTACAAACGAACCCTTCCCAGCTCCCAGCCACATGGTAGACTCATAATCTTCAGGCTGCATACCTGGGCAGGCATGAATGGGACACAATTTGTTGAACTAACTCAAGCATGTAGATTTGCATATATTCCAGTCCTCTCTGAGGCCATACAAATATGTGTATATATACGTATGTGAACATGCATATAAATGGAATTGGGCTCATTTTTTTTCTTGAAGAAACAGTCTTCTGTAAGGACTTATGGAGATCTACTTTTTTATCCTGCTGCATACTGCGAATCTAAAGCACCTGACAAGTAACTGAGTACACCAGGATCAAAAATCTTTGGCAGAATTAACAAGGTAAACCCAGGCCTGTTCATTCAATTTTTTTTTTTTTTTTTCTGCTGCCATGGAATGATTTATTTTACCTTTGCATATATCAGGTTGGCAATATTTTAGGTTTAGCATTTGAAATCCAAGGTTTGACACCCCGGACCATTCATTCTTATGCCACGGGCAGGCATCGGTGCCTCTCCATACTTATCCTGTGCCTTAGTTTACTGATTTGAAAAACAAGAATAGGCTGAATCTGGCCTTAACTAGGAGAAATTCTGTCAACTACATTGACTGCATAAAAGCTTAAGGATTTGGCCCTGTGCTGACAGTGAGTAAGCTGAAGTAAAAATGTTCTACATGTGCTATTTGACCTCTACAGTTGAGGATTTAAAACTTTAATTATAGGAACGAGAAGATGAGAACAGATTCTGAGTTAGCTACTTTTTTTGAATAGATATTCAGACTCCAGGGGGAATAGTGATTTGCAGGCTCATTGAGGGAGAAAAAGGATGTCCTTTCTTTCCTAGGTGTACGGGGGGAGGAACAAAAGGGGGCCTTGATATCATTCCATTAGAATAAATCACTTCTCAATCCAGGCGAGAATTTGTATCAGAATATTTGATATTCGAAACTTTACCAACAAGAGCAAATCAGAGAGGACATTTGATTGTGCAGGGCCAGGTCCTGCTAAACCTCCCTGAGAGGTGTCTGACTGAATTCAGGAGCAGATCAGTATGCAGGAAGTTACCTGGATAAGGCATTTAGACAGTGGAGTCTATGAAAGAGAGAGCCGTGTTGCCTCTTTGTTCTGGGGAGAGCTGGCAGTGGACAAATTATGGGAGTACTAATCATACAGCCTGACCTCCAACTGCCACTGAAATCAGTGAAAAAAAAAAATTTCATTTGACTCCAACAGAAACAAAACAGGATGGTTAGGGTTAATTAATTAATTACTTTCCAGAAAATGCTTTGAGGTCCTCTGATGTAGAGATCCTATATAATGGAAAAGTGGCACTGTAATCCACAGAGATGTTTAGAGAGCTGTCATTCATTGATAACATTATATAGAATACAATCATTATAATTTAGTAAATCTGTTCATTTTCTCCCATTGGGGAAAAAAGATACTTTTAGATTTTAAATTTTCTAACAACAGAAGCAGTCTGGGAACAGGCAAGGGAAGAAAACCAGTAAAAAATGTGGTTGATGGGCCTGTCTAGAAACAAAATATGACATAAAGATGCCAGAACAGCCAAACACTTTGCTGAGACATTCTCTTCAAAAAGGCTACATGTATCTGTGTGGGGAATATCAGTACTTGACGAGTAGGTTATTTCTTTTTGCAGTTGAGCTAGACATGATATAGATTTCAAAACACAACAAGTAAACAGGATATTCCAAAAGGTGAGGTAATTTCCTCCTTGTTTTAGGGTTTTTGTTTGTTTGTCTGTCTGTTTGTTTGGGGGGGGTGTGTGTTTGTTTGTGCTTATTTTGTTTTGTTAGGGGTTTTGTTTGTTTGTATTTCTGTTTTTGTTTTTGTTTTCTTTTTATTGTTTGAAAGGAAAAATAACCTTGAGTAGAACAAAACTATTCTCCCCTCCTTCTTACCTCACACACATTTTTAAAGGTAATCCTCAAGTATTTCTTTGTATATTCTCAAAATTTTACTTTCTGTCTCATTTTCAGACTCTTAGAGAGAAACTACTCCAAAGGACCCCTAAAATTAGACTTATGAGCCTGAATACATATATTTTTAGAAGACATAACAAAGTTTAAGTCCCTACCCCAAATGATTATTAGCAGTAATAAATGGCCTGTCTGTGTTCTCTTTCAGCTATAGATTGCAGTACATCTTACCAGCAGTCATTTAGTTTTGTAACACCCTGACAACGTAGTATAGTATTACCATTCCCATTTTATAGATGAGAAGAACCAAGGCAGAACGATTAAACAAGTCACCCAAAGTTATACAAGGTCTGGGGCAGAGCCAGGAATAGAATCAAAGTCTCTTGAGTCCCTGACCTTCATATTAAACACAAGATCATTTTCCCTCTGTTTCTAGTTAGAGCATTCAATTCACCCCATCTGGTGTGCATGTGTAATTTGTACCGGAGGGGTAATTCATCCCTAGAGGAGGGCAGGCGGGGCTTGCACGGGGTGTCAGCTGTGAGCTCAAGATTTGCATAGCCTGAACATTCATCGAAATGAGAATTCCTCCCAAGGAGCATGTCTGGAAAACACATAAAAAGGGGCAACGCAAAATTCTGGTTAGAGGTCCCCAAGCTTTCAGAAGGTGATTTTCCTCAACTGTTTTCTTCCTTTGATTGCAAAGCTAAGAATCAAGTTTATTTGTCAATAACCCCAGGCTTCATTTACTATCTTGAAACTGTCATTTGGTGTTTGGGACAGGTGATCATTTAACGTCGTCTTCTTAACCCTGCAGGGGACAGGCTCTTGATGGTGAGTGTGTGCTGATAGAACCAATCCTTTACCTGGCTATCATACGCTTAATTAGCCACTGCAAAACGAATGCCTCACAGCTATCAGTGTCATCGTTTGAGCTCAACAGCATTCCTTCCAGAGCACTACTAAAGATTGGATTGAAAGAATTGCAATAACATTAAGGAGACCCTTAAATTAAACATGTTTTTGTGTGTGCATGTGTGTGTGTGCAGGTACATACATTTGTATACACAGAAATATAAATATTGTCTGGAAAATTCAGAAAAGCTCTCACTTCATTTTGCAAGAAAACCTCCCTGGATACTGAAGAATTGTTTGTCTTTTAATTGATAACTGAATTGATTACTGTTTTTCTTCATAGTACCAATTAGGACATAAAACTGATCTAATGTGGTGATAGGTTGTCCTGGGAAGATCCCAAGACAAAGAGATCAAACTCGGGAAATTTAAGATATTAGGATAGGAATCCTAATATTTTGATGATTAATTAAAATGAAACATTAAACTGTTCAGATTAATCTAGGGTTAAAATTAAAAGAATATGTTGTCAAAAGACAGAGATGTGACCAATGTGACTCTGAAACTTTAAAACTTCAGGAAGTTCAAAATATCAGTCACAGACAATTAGGACTAGTTCTGCTCTCTCATCAATTTTTTTCATGATTTAACCCTGCTGTCGTCAAGAATTTTCCTCCTGAATGATGTCACTGTATGAAAGTGGGAAGAAAATCAAGCTTACTATCTGTGCTTAGAGCAGAAAGCAAGATAACTTAATTTGTTTTTTGGCATTAGAACAAGCAAAGTGTCACTCAGTTAAGTCCATAACTTTTACAGTCATATTGGGCTGTATCCTGTTGAGGGTGAAGTCAATGACTGTTTTCCACATGACCTCAGTAGTCAATAGACTCATATTTGCTTTAATAATTTCCTTTCCCAGGGGATAAAACTACTTCTGGCGACTTCCCCTATGGGGTCTGACCAGGAAAACATTTATTGACAATATGCTTTCCTGATTTTGGCCCTCAGCTGTACTGAGCAAGAGCTGAGAGTGGTTGGAGGGCAGAGGAATCTCCTGTCTATATGGAGCTGCCAAGTCTTCATCTTTCTTGTCCAATTGATTCAGGTGTGTGGAGATGGGTCAAAACAAGTCTGCAGTGTTCTTTAATACTTTGTCACAGGCTTCAGTTTTTTATTTGGCTCTTTATCTCTAAAACAGACTACTTGGAGATGTATTAATTTTGGAAGCCAGTGCCTAGATGGGTGGAAATTATATACTTATCCCTACCTCTTCTCCAGTCCCAGCCTTTCCCCAGATCAATAACTTTGCAGAGGGACCTCCAATAACCCTTGGTCAGGCACAGATTTCTTCAGAGAAGATAGAGCTACTCACATGAGTAAAGCTGAGCTGGATCAGGCCCAAATACAGTATTAAATTCTGGCAGTTCCAGAACTGTAGCTTTAACAAGGCTTATTTGAGATGAAGGAACATTATTCAGTGCTCATAACAGCAGCAAGATTCTTATTATACAACATTTAAAAGCAATAATTTCTGCAGATTTAACCTCATAGATTTTCTAATACAATAAAATTAAATTTAAAAACCCTGAATGCAGCAGATATAACCCCTTCATGTGCAATTAGCAAATTTTAAATAGAAACTTTAATATTAACATTATTCTTTATGCCTCGATAAGTGGAATATTATTTAAATTAATATGACATAAGAGGATATAAATAATTCCTAAGTGTAGATCTAAACTAGAATTTCAGGCCACATTGAAATGGCAAAACATTATCAATTCCCTATTTCCCAATCTATCATTCATTACAAGCCAGATGACATTTTTTTTCAAAGAGATTAAATTAGCATTAGAGTGCTAATAAACATTATAAATAAATACATAAAGATATTCTGAAAATCTGGTATAATATAAAAATAAATGCTTATGCTCCACCAAATTTCATCTTCTTTCTGGTGGTTTAGAAAGTGTTGCAAGCAGACACATAATATGAAAGTGAACTGCTGCTCTCTTCCCTGCAATAAAAGTATAAACATATTAAACATTAGAAATGCAATTTAATTAAGGACTATTCTTTATGCTAAATAAATCTATAGTCCATAATAGAGAGAATGACAAGTGACATTTTTACTAAGGAAATGAGCCAAAAATGTTCTCTGTGCTGTTTTATAGAAGCTAGACGAAATGGTTACTTCCTCTTCCAAAAGATATAAGACTAAACCTATGAAATCATGGCAATCTATGACTAAGAAAAACCCTATTATCCTTATATATTTTTTGTCAAGGTATTAAAGTCAGGACAAGAAGATCATATATGTTGTGAACTGAATAACTACCTTTCATTCTCTTTTCTTTATAATTTCAAGATTTTCTTTTTTTTTTTTTTTCTTGGCAGGGAAGGTTTGTTGTTAGGTTTTAGCTTTAGTTTGGTTTTGATTTTTGTTTTCATTTTGGTTTTGGTTCTGTTTGTTAAGTTTTTAATGGCTGCTTTATCAAGAAATATGTAGCTAATTAATATCATATTATTAATAATATTTTAGTTGTGTGTGATGATAACACATCCATCTGTAATTATTATAGGAAGACGTTTTTGCCTACAGGTAATATAGATGCTTAGAGAAGAATAGTGTAGAGTGCTTACAAAAAAATCCTTTGACCAAAATTTCCTGTCAATTCAGTCAGATTTGGCCTTTTCTAGGAAAAAAAATTAAATTCCTGCTTTTATTAAGCAGATAGGAAGTAAATGACAAGAGTCAGGCATTATGTAAACTTTCTCCCTTCAAGAAAATTTATCTGAGGTAAGAAAAAAAAAAAATCTCGCCTAAAGCTTCTCCTTCTATTTCTTCAGAAACCAAAATATGTTTGCCTTCCCAAGACTATCAGGCCAGAATAATTAATCCATAGTAAATCTCTAGATTGCTTGATATCTACAGTCATGAAATACACACAGCCTCTCTGACACATGAACTCACTTTCCCCATACCTTCAATTCAAGGTAAGAATTTTGCCCACTTCATTTTTAAGGTTATGTAATAATCCAGTCTTCCATTTGATATCACTGTTTTTAGTGAAAAATCCACTTTGCAAAATCACTCAAAACCTGCATCACCTGAAATAGGTTGGACCCAGGACAAAGCATGAGGAGGAGAGTGGAAGAAGTTCTCTCCACAGATTGTGCCTGGGCAACGGTGCTTTTTGATATTATGGATAGCTCAGGTATGTGCTTCACCTCTGTGACTGTCGGTGCTGCCAGGCATGCACACAGGTGCTTAAATCCCTAATAATTACATTGCAATTTACCTGCACCTTAAACTCTTCATGAAATTATAAATGTCTGTAATTACATGACGTTGACATAATTTCTCACAGGCCCCATAGCCAACTCTTCACCAAGAGTAAATTGCCAGAACAATAATGAAGTTGATAGAGCTGTACTGAATGGAGAGAGTCAGTGCCTCTTCAAATCTGCAAGTCAAAAAAAAAAAAAAAAGAGAGAGAGAGAAAGGGACTGAATGCCAAAATTAATAAGTAGGTTGACACAGGATTTTGAAGATTAACAGGATGAAGAGGATCTCCCATGGAAATGAGAAAGAGAGAAAGAGAAGAAAAGAAAGTACTGAGATTTTTTTCTACACATTCCTACTTAATCACAAAGGTTAAAAAACAAAACAAGACAAATCAGAACTCACAACACTAGCCTCTATTTAGTCTCTCTCTGATTTATATCATAATTCAAAGATACCTCCATAGGTTGCAGGAGAGAAAAGACTTCTCTAGCCCAAGGGTTCATGGAAGTAAAATTCATTCTCAGTTTTAAAGCTTCATAAGAAGGCAAGCACTTCACAGTAATAAAGGGAAAATAATTTTGTTTTCTAATACATATCAAAGCTTTCAGGCTTCCCAACCTCTCTGTCAGAACAGAGCTGTTCTGCATAGGGCATTTCTCAGTACAACCAGTACTTTTCAAAGTTTCTGTGGCAAGTGAAAGAGGGAAAAAACGACAAAAAATATCCAAGAACTAACATGAACTTTGCTCTTTCTGCAGCTAAGAGTAGAATGGCAAATAAGGGGAAGTGCTTCCAGACACAAGCTAATCAGCCATATACTCTGAAGCATAAGATTTGATTAACCTTAGTGTGTGCAGGTACAAAAGCTGCTCTGAAGGTAACTTTATTTTCCTTTTTTTCTTTCCTTTGAAGTGATAGGGCCACCTTTTCAGTTTAGCTCTGGTCACTATTTCCTATTTTGTATGATCAAGCATACAGTCTATGTAATGACATTCACAATGCACACATCTCTTTGAAAGCATAAAATAACTCACCAAACTAATCCAGTCCTGCTAGGGACAGGAACAGTTCTTACTGTTGACCTGGATGAGATTAAGAGAAATGAATATTAGAGATTCTAAAATGTATACTACAGCCAAACACTAACCCCATAATATTTTTGGCATTTTACTTATCTCAAATATTGGGAAATCCATGAGCTGAACTATTAGTTGTCTGAAGGCAGGTAACTGGAGTGTGTTTGGCCTCATATAGGGTTTAGAAAACTGAGACACATGGTACCTCTTGATTGTCTGTAGACGTGACCACACCAAAATGCAACAGCAGCAGAGTAAGCTGTCAACAGAACAGCAAAAAATTAAAACAGGGAAACAAAAATGTTTCCAGATTCCTCTCTTGTATTTCTCCTTTGTCTGGATTAGCAACAGCGAGGCTCAAAATTATGCCAAATCCAAAAGCCAGCAGCTTTATCCTTCAACTGTGCTAATGAAGGAAAGTTAGCTTTGTTTTCACTCCAAGGCTGGAATAACATAAGTGGCTCATGACTGGTTATGCACTTTCCTGGTTAGACTTTTTCCTAAAGAAAGAAATGCAGCCTCCTATGGTTTCGCCTCTCCTAGTCTTGAAGGAGCCACATAGTTGGCTCCTGTTGTACTGAGTGGATAATATGAGTGATCATTAATAAAATATTAAAATGTAAATACTTAGACACAGTTATTCACTCAGATTTTAGAATAATCACCATCATTGAGGGAATGAACACAGCTCTACACATAAAGCATTCAATGAAAAAACATCAGAAAAGATTTCTCTTTTTCAACATCATGCAAATTAGTTTTTTAACTCTGTAGGGAGGAAGCAGAACCAGCCCAGCAGTTTGTAGAAGAAGAATGATTCCTTTAAATCCTAAACAATACCTCCCTGTGATTTTGGCAGGGCTGGTAGATCTAGTTCAGAATTTGAAGAATTATGAGAGGAACTAGATGAAAGTGTAATCTAAACAAGCTTCTAGATTGGTGGATAGAGTGCAGGTCACTTCTTCCAGAGCTGTTTGGGAGAGATTTGCATTATTGGCTGCCCTCAGCTCTGTAGTACATTTTGCTGTGAAAACCAGTGTCCCCAAAGTGAAGACCTAGCAGCTTATTTACAGATACACACATTTTGAAATGGGTTAGCTGGGATGTCAGACTGCTGTAAAATACTTTGGAAATTGCAATGGTGCAAAAAAAGAGAATTTCCATAGGCTTTCCTATAGTTAAGGGGTTTTTTTATCTTTTCATGGTTGATAGCACCCAGTCTTGCCCACTGGGATGCTTCTGCCATCAGACCTATTGCATCTGGCACAGTTCCTGCCAGGTTAGTCCATTGCACTGCCCCAGAGCCTCTTGCTCTTTCAATACATGGAAGTCTTGCTTCCTTGCATTAAGGTCTTTGCATCCCCCCTTATTATCTGCTCTCATTCTCTTCTGTTTTGCCCCTCAAGCAGGAGGGTACACCCAGTGTGTGCCACTCTGATGACTCCAAATCGCTTTTCCCTTATTCATGCTTTCCTCCCTTGTTCTTTACTTATTCCCAGGGAAAATATACATATCAGTCCTGTCCTTTTCACCTTCCTAGGGATAGCAAATATTGATTTTTGTCCAGTTTCCCAATTCTCATGCTACTTATTCATATTGAACATAAACTGCTCCATGTTTGCAACCACATTTTTGTTCCAATCCTTACCAAAATCTTTATTTATTTTTTGACCCCATAGGAAATAATGAACTACATTACACTGTGCTGGGAAAAAGGAGAGTGTAAGTATTCACAGAAAAAATGAAAATAGATTATTTTTCGATCTAAAACACACAGGACTGGTAATATCTAGTGGATAGCACTCGAACAATAAAAAAATAAATACACATTCCCCCATCCCCCCCCTCAAAAAAAAAAAAAAAAACCAAAACCAAACACCCCACAACACCACCAAAGACCAAAAATCTCCATCAAAACCAAAACCATTAAAACAAAAATTATATTTGCATTAGTAAACTCTTTAGTGCTGGCACTTTCTTTTCTTCACTTTTTTTTCCTCCACCTCTTTCTCCTCCTCCTCCACATTATCCTTATCCTTCTTCTTTGTTTAATACCCATTCTAATTCCATGAAGAATTAACTCAAAGCCTCATGAACTAATTCTGTGTTCCACAGAAAATTGTGCTGCATGACAACAAAGACTGTTTACATTATAAACCATGTAAAGGTTTATAACAGAGTGTGATTAAATGGATGCCAGGAACGGTTTCTTAGACAAATACGAGACATTTGATGCTGGAGAGCTACTGAAGTGATGAGAGGTTCTTTGTGTATCTCATCCAAAGCACTACTTTTCCCCAAAACTTATTGGCAGGCCTAATCAAGTGGGAAAAATTCTCCAAACCAACAAACCAAACCAAACCAACTAACCAACCAAATAAAAAAAACTCACCCAAACAAAAGTAAAATGAGGCAGATTTATTCTCTTTAACTTTTCTACTAATAATGATATCTTGTTTTTTGGGACAACCCACATAATAGTAGGAAACCAATACCTAAATTTGGTTTCACTTCTATATTTATGAATTTTTGGTTAATGTCAGTAGGTTAGAGGTATATATCAATATTGGTTGAGGACCTCAGCTATATCAGGATCATATGTGTGTTCGTCTAGAGGAGAGTACACTGTTCACTCCAACTCTTGCTTTTCACATGCTACTCCCCCTGAAGCAGAAGAAGACACCTTCATAATTATAAGCAATTTGTGAAATAAGTGGAAGAAAGTATTTTGAGTAAGAAGTGTAATTACTTGATAGTAAACTCTGTTAGGATTAAAAATATTTAGACAAAAAGTGTTATGAAATTATCCCTAGGGAGCTCAAAACTGAGATGGAACCAGCCCAGAAGAAGAGAATAAGGGAAGAACTCCATCCTGATGAAGAACTGAGAGCAACTAAGCAGATGCTCCTTTTGTCTTGCCTATGTGGTTAAGGATGGTCAAAGATAGCAGATAATTGTCTGTTTTGCAAACAGTAAATAAAAAAAATCTTAGAGAAATCTTCTTTTTCTTCATTTGTCATTCCTATTCAATAAGGAATACTATCTTTTTAAATTTATCACTCTTACAGAATTCCTGCTAAGCTCTCTGCCTAAAAATGTCCTCTTCAGTTTTATCATTGTAACTTCTGATTTTCCTTCAAAAGCATCTTTAATGACTTGCTTTCAATGGATAGCCATTTTTTTTAACTGTAACATATTTATTCCTTTGTAGTTAGACAGGGATTTTCATAGCTCCCAAAGCCCTAAACCAATGACATCCATTTCTGGATGGTTATTGTTGATCTAGGTTTTGTCCATAGCTCAGAAATGGGTATTGCCTTTGCTTCAGATATGAATGATAACGTTCAAATTATTAAGGCTTCTTGAACGCTGTAGACTTTTGTGATACCAAAAACACAACTGGAGCCTCTGTTGAGAAATTGAGTAGTTTATTGTTAAAAATTCAAGTGTGCTTCCTAAAGAAAATTCTATCAAATTCTATCCAAATAATTTCTGATAGTAGTTAAGTTCCTGAACACCTCCAGTGATAAAAATGCTTCAACTTTCCTTTACTAATACTCCCAAAATTTCGTTATCATTATCAAAGGGATTTACCTTCTTTTCTTTTTCATAAAATGTCTGCCTCCTTTTATTCTCTGTGATAAACAAATAGTTTCATTCCTTCTTAGAGTTTAATATTACAGCTAAATATTTACTGCTTCTGAGTGGCTTCTCTAACTGCCTGTATTTTCATACAAAATGAATCCAAAAGGGCTGAAAACAAGAATCATTTCAGAAAGAAGTTTCTAATGCAAATGAATATTCAGTGTTCTCTCTTGCCTCAACCAGATTTTTCTGCAAAAAATAGTTTTGTTTATGAAAGATGTACTGTAAACCCCAGCACATTTAGCTATTTCTTCTCCCTTTCCAGATTTTTGTGTAATAAACAAAAGGTCCCAAATAAATAATTTAAAAAAATGACTTATTTATAATCAGAAATGTTTGGCCACCAGATGGTCCAAAGTGTATCTTCATATAATGGGATCTAGAGTACAATTTTAACTCTGCGGGAACAAACAGCAGAGTATTAATAAAATGTCAATTAGTTTAATTTAGTCTCATATCTATTGAATATATATATTGGCACCTACATGGTTTTAATTTCATTTTAGGATTCCAGCTGCTATTGAACGCAAAAAACTTTTAAACAAGTAAATTAAAAAAATATTGCAAACACAAATAAATGTCAAAGGATAGAAAGAAATAATTTTAAATTAAGCTGACAAGAAACTTCACTGGTAATGTAAAAACTCTTTGTGCAACTGCATTGTTAATACTTTTAATTTTTTTGCCTCTGACATGAAAATTAAAGTGTTACACTATTCAAAAAAAAAATTCACTATCAATATGATCTCAAAATTTTACTAAAGTTAGGTTTTCTCTCCTTCCCTACTCCTTGCTTGCAGACTACTAAAATTTTTTGATGCATGGGCAGATTTTTGTATACCTCATACTTAGCTGACTCCTCTGAAATACACTATTAAATCCTACATTGAAAGTCACTGTTTTACATAGTGTCCTGAATGGCACTTTTCTTAAAGGAATCTCAGAGAAATTCAACAATTATGATAAACTCAGTGTGAGTTTATCCCAGGATTGTATTTGACCCTCTTTCAACCACCAAGTATCTGAATGGTTAGGCTAAGAATGAGTGATGAGGACAAATATATCAAACTGAAATTAGCTTCCACTGTTGTAGTGGATATATATGGTGTGAAATAATATCCTTTATGCCAGCCAGTATATTTCTGTGTTTGGTATTTATGACTAAAGAAATTTTGGTTTAGTTCAGCAACAGCTAAAACACACCACTGTTTTAGCTGGGACTGAACAGTGTTTGCTGTGTGGAAGCTCCTCCTTTTCTTACTCTGTCCCCTTCCAATGACCAGCCTGGGAATGGGCCAGAGGCTGGGAAGGATACAGCTGGGACAGCTGACCCAAACTAACCAAAGGCATATTCCTTACCACATCATGCTCAGCAGTAAATACTGGAGAGTGTGTGTGGGTTGCCTTCAAAGTCAACTGCTGCTTGGAGATGGGCAGGACATCATTCAAGTTGCAGGACATGGCAATAGCCTTTGAGTCCATTGGGTTTTCCCATCTTGCCTTCTCTAGAGCTTTGAGAGAGTTTTATTGGTTTTGCTACTTCTATTTTCTCCCCCATCCTGCTAGGGAAAGGTGTGATTGTGAGTGGGTGCTGAGTTGCTGGCTGTGATCCACCCGCAAGAGATATTCATCAGTTGCTGCAAGGGCTGCAAAATCCCTCTGAGAAGGGAGTCAGTGTTTGATGATTAGTCAGGGCTGAACTCAAAGCTATTTAAAATGTAATATAACTACCTGAGTCCTCTGGGCTATATGTACCTGCAGCATTAATGTTAAGTTATACCTATTGAGTTTCAGGGATCTTTTGTTATCTGATACATGCTGGCTGCCGCAATCTGCAGACTGGGCTTAATAAAGACACGTTGGTGCCAGGAAGGGCTAATATGGTCCTGCTTGATGTTAGACTAAGCTCTTGCATGTTGTACTCTGTGTGTGCCTCCTTTGATCAGAGTTCATGGTGCATGACTCTCATTTTAGGGTTTGAGATAACCTAGGATTCGCTGCACCCAAGTCCAAAAATTTGCATCCTTTTTACTGAGGCGTGAAAAATGACCATGTTAGGGGTCTTTGAACTCTGAGTAAAGAATAAGCTCAGATTCGTGCTTAAATTACAATGTGGTCTTTAACTTAAAACTAGGAATGCCTACACAAATAGATGCCAGAAATGATTACATTAAAGAAAAAAACATTAAGACAGTATTTCAAGATCACTTAACTTTATGTCTGTGCTGCAGCATGAAGTTCAAGCCCTGAACACCTCTCCAAAAGTTCAGCAAAGAGCATCCACAGCTGTGTCCTATGCAGGAAAGCACCCACATTTCAACTTAACGTTTTGTGCCTGTAGAATCTAACCTCCTGTCCGTGTAGTGGGTGTTACAGTTATGTAGATAACCCTCTCTTGCCAGGTTATTTATTTATTTATTTATTATTTTAATACTTTTCTGTGGGTACAAAATACATAATTTCACACTCTCTGGCCATAGTAATTTCCTTTAGGGAAGGATGAAGGACTAGGGTGAGCACAGCTTCTGTTGCATTATCTAAGGAAAAGCATTCACAAGTACATAGGAAGGTGTTAACAGAAGGGACTTTGGTCCCTTTATTCCCTACAATTCTTTTCCTAAGAAGAAAATCATTCCTGTCTATCAGACATATTGTACTTTTAGAACATCAGGCCACTCGTTCTTTTTTCTTTCCTTGGAACTCATGTACTTCAGATGAATGACCATGTGCTTGTACTCTTATTAAACCCCATACTGATATTTTTTCACAACCTGGATTTTTTACTGTAGGACATTGCACTGGAATTGCTGATGTCACTAAATTCCTATGTTTATTCCTGGGATAGTTTTGGGGTTTTTCTATGGTCTGAATATTGCCAACTACCAAGAACTGTTTGTCTTCAGCCAGACTGGCTGCAGAAAGGTAGATTAACATTTTCACTGACAAGTAGATCATGGAGGCTTACTTCAATTACTGTTTGTAGGATGTTCCAATGCAGAACAGAGTTCCTTTGCAGCTGTAGAAACATGCAGCAAAGGAGGGTGTGTGCTCTGAAGAGTTTACAATATAAACAGCAGAGTGGTAAGGGAAAGCTTGCTCAGAGACTTGCCTAAAGTCACACTGCAGGGAAGAGCTGGGAATAGTATCTAGGACTCTTGATTTCCCCAAGTCTGTTACTTTTTTTACTAGGCTATATTGTCTCTCTCCATTTAATTCCCTTGTCTTTTTCTTTATTCTGCTGGATAAGATTCATCAGCACAAGTTCCCGTATGCAAAAAACCCCCATTCATTTAAATGGGAAAAAGACCCCAGAAAATTAACCCCCTGGAAAAATACTCCTCCTCAATATTTGTTACAGTGCTCATTGAAGACAGAAAACATTCAAAAAAGAAGCAGTATTCATGACTTTGTCTTTAGTATATTTATATAGGGAATTTGAGTGGAAAACTTAGGATGGCATACAGCATGACTTGTATGGGAAGTACGTACATGCATATTTACTAGATACTTTTCATCTCTGGGATAAAGGAAAAGGGTTGCATTGAGATGAAAGAAGGATAAAAATACTTGTCTTTCAATATTTCTTGCTATTCCTTTTAATTTCAGGGCATGGGAAACATCAGTTTGAAGAATTTTTCTCAAGTGCAAATCTAATTGCTCTGGTATCTCCAGATGTCTCCTGGAATTGCTGTAATCTCTGCTGTAAAACGATATTTATTTATTTATTTATTTATTTATTTATTTCAAAACAAGATGGGATTTAAGCAGCAGTGAGTAATTTTTTTAGGTCAAAAAACACATGCTTGACTACTGGGCATTCCTCATAATTCCCATGCCTTTTCTGCTTGTTTAATTATCTGTAGTAGAGAAAATAAATACTACATTCAAGACCAGGTTGTTATGTAAGCTGTGGATTCTGTTGTGAGCACACAACTGCAAATTGAGCTTCTTGGAATCTCCTCACTGGTAAAAGTTTTTGTTGTGATTTTTGCAGAGTATTTTGAAGCAGTTTTAATATGTACAATAAATCCACAATCCTTTTGTGACATTTTCCTTTATTTCTTCTGAATTTTGGGTAAGCAGAAGTCTAAATGTAACCAAACAAACTTCAGAGTGTTGTTCTTAAGCCACTTTTCCTAGCAAGTGCTGAGAACATCTGTAAAGAGAGTTGTGCTAGCAATGAGCTTCTTTCCCATCTGACACAAGTCCCACGATTTGCAAGAGAGAGTCCACAAATCCCACTGAATTCTTTATCCCCATAGTCCCTTATCCCTATATAATAATTGTTGAATTATGCATTTGAGAGAGGACTCCTGTGAGCCACCAGCAGTGAAATATTTCTAGGGCTCAAATACTTCTCTGAAATACTCAGATATTTCTCTCATTTTTTCTTATATATTTGTGAGAAAAAATCAGAGAGTTACTCTGGTGGGAAAGCCTGCCTACTGATCAGAAAAATGATATCACAGCTATCTCATTAGATATCTGAATTCACCCTGTGTCTTCCCTCAGATTAGTAGTGCTACCTAGGCCAAATCAACTTCCCAGTCACACGACCTGTCTGTTCACCTAGTTGCAAAATAGGGAATAACAACCATCCTTTGCCTTGTTTGATTAAAAAGCAAGTTCTGCAGGCTAGATAGGTTTCTTTATTATGCATATGAACAACATCTGGCCTAGTGTGCCAGGTGCACAAATAATTTATTTATGTAATTAGTTAAAAACGTGAGCTAAACTGTGATAACAAATCCATGTAGACACTCTTAGTCCTGGATGAATACAAGGTAAGTAGGGTAAAGTCTTTCTTTTAAAAGCTTAGTGCATATTACTTCACATTTGCAACAGGGTGAGTACACACGAGTTGTCCCAGCTGAGCTGACATAGGAACATTTGTTACTCCTTCATATTCACATACTTGAGCTTTAACACACATGACTTTTAATGCTTTCTAATAAAGTAAGGGATATTAGTTGTACTGGACTCAACTTTGGAGGATAACTCAAACACCTCTTGCTTAAGCAATGTCCGTTTTTGCCCCTGGAATTCTCCACAGGTAAAGAAATGGTGAGAAACTCAATTGTCCATAGGAGCTTTTGCTCCCTGATCAATTAAATGGACAACTGAATGGACAGAAATTTGGGAAACTAATAGCTGAAAATCAGTACGACTGCTTTTTGTGAACAGGTGAATGGGTACATGCTCATTTATCTCCTGGTGTGGAGCATGGTCAAACAGGTTCAGACCATTTGTGTTTGCATTAACTTGTTAGTCTTCAAATTAGAGTGGAACAGGAGAGATGAGCTTTTACATCTACATTACATCTACAGCACTCAGTTGGGATCTTGCAAGACACAACGTCATTTTCCAGAGATTATGGTACCTGCTATGTTTAAACTCAGAGATAGATACGTGTGCTGTAGGTAAAGCACACAATAAAACCAGTTGGACCAAGGGCCTGGCAAGCCCAGGACAAAA
>VWYN01012184.1:149-27056 GCA_013400075.1 Hippolais icterina | reverse complement strand
ACATTAATCTAAACTTAAAATACAAACAATACACAGTTTTCAAAGGAAAAAAAAAAATTGGAACAGGAAAGCAAGTAAGTTAATATATTGTGTATTATTTTGGTTTTTAAATTTCATTAAATTTAAAAAAGAAAAAAAAAACCCACATTACTTTTTCAAAGTATATTTTTTTATTTCTTTCTCCTTTCCCAGAAAGTAAAACCTGAAAAGTCATATCAAAATGAACATTTTTAGTCAAACGGAAATTTTCTGTACAAATAGCCTTTCAGTATAACACTAAAAGAACCCCATTTGCTTCATTGGTTGATTGGTTGGCTCTAATTAATGTCCTTGCAACATGTGAAGCTTAAATGCTCCCTACTGAAACTAATGAAACTTTTGTTACTGGCTTGCATGCTGGACTGGTCCCTAGAAAAGGATGAAGAAAGAGGGGATGTCCCTGACATCCATGAAATACTTGGAAATTCTGATATTACCCTCAGCCGCTGGGCCTGCAGTTTCTGGTCATACATTAAAGCCAAGAAGCTTCTTAAAAACAAACTTGTACAGATGGGATGGGGAAGTTCTGGTACTGTTATGCAGTGGTGAAAGACGGTCTTCAATTGCAAAAAATCACTGAGCCTTCCTCTCAGACCAGAAGGCTCACCCACATTGTGCTCTCTTCTGCTACAAAGAGACACATTCAAAACATTAGGCAGACAGATTTTTCATCCTCCTGAAGCAATGTTTGAAACAAATGACTCACCTCCTGCATCCCTGTCTCCTGCACAGGACATGGCTGTAGTGCTGCCTGTCTCCTGGGGTGCTCCTCTTGCATAAATCCAGGCAGTGGTTTCTGGCTGTGGTGTCTACCCCAGAATTATCTCAGTTCCTTGTTCAAAGTGCAAAACACATGTGCAGCCCAAGCCACTGGAGCCCTCCCCCTTGGTATTATTGAGTACCGTGCACTGGCACAGGACACAGGGAGTGTGGAATCCCCCACTTAAGGGTTCTCTCAGTCCTCCGAGTACAACTCGAGGAGCAGGGAAGTTGCTCTCTGTAAGAGTACAGGAATGGAGATTTTGGGCTCATGGAGAATGTGAGAGATCAGAAGAGAGGTGTGTGGTAGAACACCTCTTGCCTCCCATAAAAAAATTGAGTCATACGCATTTAATTCAAAGAAGAGATGTATGAGACTGCCCCTGTTGCAGGGTCCTGGCTACCAGATACCAGGTGATTGAAGCAGCTATCTGCAGTCTTGATCAGGAGCTTGAGTCTGACATATGGCAAAGATTTTCTGACAAACCTCAGTATTCAGCATGGGGTTTTTTCTCCTTTCTCATCCTTTGACTTTTCTTTGTGAAAACACTCTTTGAGGTGCCTTATACTTTCATTTCATCATACAGAACAGCTGAGGTGCCCTAGAGGTCCAATAGTCTATTCTTTGAGGCAAGGACTTTGAAGTTACTTTTCTTTTTTTTTTTCCCAGCACCTCCCACACTACGTGATTTAAATGGCAGGTGAAAGGTCAGTGTTAACAGGCTAATAACTAAAAGTTATTAGTACACACAAGTCATCTGAACTTGTTTAAAGAATTAATTTTCATCATAACTGCAAGTCATACTTTCTATCAGTTTTCCCCTCTATAGCTAGCAAATATCAAAGGCTTGCTCTTGCATAAAGCATACCAGAATACATATTTCAAAAGATTCTTACATAATTTTTGTTGGATAAATTAATTTATCCATTAAAATAAAAGAACAAGGAATAACTTGTAAATTTATTGTTGGTATTTTTTTACACTCTTAGGAAACAACTATCTACATTGCAATATGACCCTGTGTATTTGCTGTCTGGTATCACTCAGGACACATAAAGGAAACTTGTTCAGTCTGTATTTCACCTCATGCACAAAATTTAGCTTGTGAATTTATGCCTGCTGAAAATGGGCTTTTGTAATGTTGAACAAAAGAGAAAAGCATTCAGGCAGAGTCTGCTTCAATTCCAGATGCTAAAGTGAAGTACCTTGTCCAGTTGGATTGAGACATAAATGCATCACTGGTTTATTCACACAATTCTCTGCTGGAAGTTACTGAGAAGCAAGGAGGGATGGCAGGAAGATGTCTGTATAAGAAGGCACACTTCTGAGTTCAGGTTTATAAGGCCTTTATAGGAATGCAACAACTAAGACTTTTTTTTTTTCCCTTCTGTTTTAGAAATGACTTGAGCCTTCTGTCTTGCATATGATTTCCAAAGTGTAATGAAGAAATATCTGTAGAAGTAATCCTGCAAATGCAAACTCCTGTTATATGTTTACTCACATTGGCAGCATAATTCCTCAAAATAGCTTTAACTGAGACAAGTACAGTCTAACTTCAGTATAAAAGCTCTGTGAATGTTCCCTTAACTTAGTTCTGTTATAGCACAGATGTTTAGACACTTGTAAAAAAGGCTAGAAAACCCCAGAAATTTGGAAAACTGCTGCATGAATCCTTGGATGGGGCTTGGAGCAACCTGATCTAGTGGACGGTGACCCAGCCCATGGAAGGGGGTTGGAATGAGATTATCTTTAAGGTCCCCTGCAAACCATTCTATAATTCTATGATTCCTCAGCCTTAGTATCTGACCCTACAGTGCTCATTTTGGAAAAAGGGATTTTAGTAACTTAAGTAGAAGTTTGGGACTGTAAATTAATTATGTAAATTGGAGCCCTGTCCTGCATGTATATTATAGGACTGTAAGACTATTTCACATAGCTCATACAATTGTTTTTGCATTTTCCATTGTAAATAAGTGGTACTGTTGTGCATGACATGCTGTTAAAACTGAAGTCTGTTACATCTATTACAAGAGCTCTTGTTAGCATTGATCATGACAATCTTTTCATCAGAATCATAGATTTATTAAGGTTGGAAGAGATGTCTAAGACCATCAAGTTCAATAATTTACTGAACAGTAACAAGTTTACTGCCATCTGTGACTCTAAGCACCATATCCACATATTTTTTGAACACTTCCAGGGAATGGTGATTCCACTACCTCCCTGGGCAGTCTGTTCCAATGCCTGAGCACCCTTCCAGTCAAGAAGTTTTTCCAAATATCCAATCTAAATCTTCCTTGGTGAAAATTGAGATTTCTTCTTGTCCTATTGCTTGTTATGTGGGAAAAGAGATTGACTCTCACCTGTCTACTACATCCTTTTAGGTAATTGTAGAGAGCAGGGATGTCTCTCTACAGCTATGTATACTCTACCCTGATGCAGAAATTGAGAGAGCAATATTTATCTTCTCTGTGTTCTCTCTCATTTTTCCATTGGGCATCTCTGGGAATAACCTAATTTCATATTTTTATCTATGAATTTATCAAAGACATAGTAAACACCAGACCCCCTCATTTTTCTTCTCTCCAAAGGGAACAGACATCATCTCCATCAGCCTCCCTGTGTTCATGTTGTTCTCCAGATCCTTGACCATCTGGATGGTACTTTGCTAGACTCTGATATATCCATGCCTCTCATGTCCTGGAGAGCAGAATTCTCTAGAGATGCGTCATCAGTGCTGATCAGACAAGGATCTCCTTCCTCAACCCACTGGCTCTGTCTAATGTAGCCCAGGACACTGCTGACCTTCTTCGCTGTAGAGCACATTGTTGTCTCATGGTCAACTGGTTGATCATGTCCACCCTACATCTTATTTTGCCAAGCTGTTTCCTATCCCTAACCACCCAATAAAATATAATTACATAACACAACTAAAATAAGAAAACCATATAGACAACTCTAATTAGCAAAATTATATCAATATTTTCTTTCCCAGTCAGGGAACCAGACAGAGAGAGAGCAATATGTCACAGGAGAGACATGGCCCTCCTTCCCCTGGGGAACTGGGGTCCAGGACTGCCAGCCCAAGTAGTGTGGTTGCCTTCCGTGTTTGTTTTCCATAAGGGGAAGGAAGTGTTTGCTGAACTGCTGTGCTTGTGTTTAAACTGACTTTAGAAGTCTAATTGCCTGGTGTTTTCTATTGTGTATTTGCTTGCTGTTTTGACTTGGTTTGGACTGGAGTGTTTGTTCTGACTGATTTTGGAGTTTGTTTGCTTTAAGGGAATACAGGGATTTAACTAAATGAAAACTTATGGTGTGACTGGGCCAGCTGTTTCAAACAATGAGCTTCTCTTCTCTCTAGACATCACTTTCTCAGGAGCTCTGTCTGTTTTTTTCCTCTATAGATGTAGAGGTGTCTCATGCATAAAGGGATCACCATTTGTTTCCCTGTGACAGGTCCATTGCAAAAATAATTATCTAGGGAGAAAGAACAAAATTCTCTGTAAGATAATTTTTAAACAACCCCTCTATGTGGTTTTCATTTGTTTGTTTGTTTTTCCCAAACAACAAACTGATTAAAGTAATTTGGGTTGTTTTTTTTTTTAACACAAGCACCTGTAAAACTAAAACCAAAACAGCCACAAATTGATTTTCTGTGAGGGGTGTGGACATTAGAATTGACAAATATGACATTTAGTGTTAGTTACATACAGTCTAAAGGTTTATATCAGGATCTGACTTGTCAGTGTAGGGAAGACTGTGGTTTTTACGAAGAAAATTTCCTTAGTAAAGCCCCCAAGGAAACAAATATAGACAAATAAATAACAACAACAATAAAAATCCTAAGAACTCAACAAAACCTGGGCAAAAATGTTGGCCAGTTTTTGGGGCTAGTGAGAGGGCAGGGCAAGAGTGAGAGGAAGAAAAAGAAGGAAAAATCTCAGTTTGTATTTAATCTTCTCATCAGCAATAACATATCAGGGAAGTTTCAAAGTAAGACAAAATTGGAAACCAGAGATATTTTTATCATTCTGGAAGTAACATTAGCCCTATAATTTCAACATGGTGTATACCTCCACTGTTTTATTTTTCAGTATCGAAATAAGCATCCATTGCTTCAGTGTAGCCTTTTCATTTTTATTTGTTTGTTTGCAGAAGTGCACTGTAAGTGATTAGACAGGAATATATTAAGCAAAGCACAGACCATGGAGATAAAGAGGATCCCTAAACATTTTTGCTGGAGAGAACTATAGCAAAGTATCTCTGAAGCATCACCTGTATTTCCATTAGTGAGGAAATGATATGAATCCCTAGTGCCCCATTTGAAAGGATTGGGAAAAAGGATCCTTAAGACACGAGGACAGCTACTGTTGTTTGTGTGTCTGGAGGTTTGTGAAGAGAGGCATGTGATGATGTTTGTTTGCAGTCTATCAGGCAGCCACTAGATGTCTCCGATTATTGCATACAGTTCCAGCACAATTCAGTCTCTGATAAACAAAGGAGACAAAAGTGAATCGAAAGAGAAGTGGAAGGCATTTGATGTAGATCCTGACTTATATTTGTTGTTTTAGATAAGCATTATCCTTTTAAAATAATCCTGCATATTACAAAAATATAACTTTTTCATATATGCAAACTTCCTTTCATCAAAAAATATCCAGACTTTTCTTCTCCTTGTGAATTTCAGATTGTCTAAACAAGTATTTTTTAAGGTTTCTTTTTAAATAAATGAATAAGTGGATAAGAATCCACATGGTCTCCATTATTTCAGTTTGATAGAATACAGCACTGTATGTGACACATTATTCATTTATAAATATGCCAGATAATGAATAAAATGTTTTTAATAAATACTAGCTTTTTTCACTGAAAATCTCTAAATAGTTTTCATGTATGTACACTAAAGAGTTGAGAATTATATACTGCCCAAACTCAGTTGAGTATACATCCATATTGAAAGCCTCCTGGAGCTGGAGGTTTTGATTAAAAAGACAATACATAACATATTTTTTTCTAAATAGTAAAAGGTGTTACAAGTAGTAAAAGATGCTATAAACCAAGCCAAAATGAAACCTTTTCAGCCCATAGCTCCGATGATAAGATACACTTATATCCACATGGATGCAGATCTATAAACATTTCTTTTGTGTAAGTGTGTAATTATAAGGGCCTACTCTTTTTTGCCATTTTTTTGGAAAAACTATGTATAGTGAGTTTTAGGAGTAGCACAGAACAAAACTCCTTACTTACTGAGTTGATACAGCCATATAATCTAAAAGAAGAATGAAACCCAAACAAAGTACTGAATATAATGGCATGTTAAATTCAAGAGCTATTGAATCTTGAACTGTCTTCTGTGTCTCCTATTAGCCCAAATGGAAACTAATAGCTGGAAAAGGGACATGTTTGGCACTTTGTAGAAATCTGCAGGTTCAGTTGTTTACTTTCATTGAAAAAAAAAAACCAAACAAACTTCCAGAGCAGATAGAACCTGAGTCTGACAATCCAGTTACCACTTTCAACTTCACAAATTTTCTAACAATGTTCTGAGTTGGTTTAAAACCTCTCAGATGTGCTAAATATACCATTCTATCATTATAATTATCATTGGAGTGGTTTACTTGTTGCTATCGGAGTGGTTTACTCATTGCTATTGTTGGCCACAAATTTTTTTGTGTTGTGCCAACCACTCTGAAGGCAGGCATCTCCCTAGTCCATGCTGTGATTAAGTGTGCTGGGATGTCACACTACAAAAGGGCTTCTTGGTAGAGAGCAAAAGTGATAAATGAGTAGGAGAGATTTATTGATGAAGCATAGATAGTGCTAAGAGTAGAAGTTAAAATAGCAGAAAATGAGGTTCAAGGGAGCAAACTGAAGGAAGAGATTTGTACTACAGGGAAAAGAAGCAAATGGAATGTGCATAGTCCTGAGGAAAGAGCCTGAAAAAGATGGGCAAGCAACTGAGACATGAAGTTATAAACATATCCAGGTCGTCCCATGTGGGCAACCTATTTTAGCAATTTACCTGCAGTGTCATTACTAGAAATGAAATTGGGTATTTACATGATGGATCTGAAAGGTGGTGGGACACAGGTATTGCTGCTGTAATCCCACTGGTGTCACCATAGACTGTGAAGCTCCTCTGGGGCCAACACACTTGAATGTTACACCTGCAGTTAATAAACCTCATCACATCTCAGTCTCGCTTCTCTGATCAAAGGTGGTTGTTCATGATAAACCAGACAGAGCAGTTGGCTTGAGGCTTTTGTGCCTGCTCTTAGGAACCAGATTCATTGTCAGGATTTGCCACACTCTTTAGCTGGTGTAAGTCTTATTCTATTCCTCAATTTACACCTACAACAGATTTGACCTAGAGCTGTAAAAACTTATCCTGAACAGGTTTTGCCCTAGTTACTTAGCACAATCATAATTATTTATAGTGTTTTTAAATTCAGAGTGCTAGGAGCACAAATGATTACATTAGCTTGGATGTGTCTGCAGATGAAGTTTGTAACACAATTGTAATGAACTTTGATGGAGAGAGTCTGAACTAATTCTTCTCTACTGAAAAGCAATAATTCAGAGCAGAACGAAAGTCATCTGAAGGGAAGGATGTAATCTAAACTGTAAATGTAAAGAGGATTGACTCTTATAAGAATAAAGTTAGATGGATAGATTGCAGTTTAGTTTACAAGAGCATAAACTTCACGTAACTATTTCTGCAACAGTGAAGTTTCAATCAGAGCTCGTTATTGTTCAGCAAGATGCTAGATCTCATTTAAGCTCAGGATATGATTCTTATCACTCACTCAGTTTAATACTGGTCACAGAAGGTTCTTCAGGTATTGAAATTAAAAAACGTATTACGTAAGGTACTTAGGTCAGATTTTGAACCTAGTACAGTATGCAGTAAGTTGGTAGGGCAACACACTTTATCTTGATGTTTCCACTGGAGTTATGATTAGGTGTCAGCCCTCTGCAGTGGAAGCACAATCCAGAGTTATGATCCCAGGGATTACCAAGTACCTGGAATTATAAAACACATTAACTACCTGAAAACTGCTAGGGACGGGGACCCATCCAAACAGGATTTAAATGCTTTAGTCTGTGATATAAGCAGGCAGATAAGACACTAACACTTTTGTTTCAATGTCAGAATATGGAAAATTTATGTATTCCAAAGTAAACAATAGTAGGCTGTGATCCCTTCTTGCAGAGGCAAGACCTGCATGGCTCCAACCACATATTTTTCTTCAGACGATACTTAGAAGCAAATCTTGCCTCTATGAACAAGTTAACTCCAACAGTTGATTATTTAAACCAAGCTAAATGGGAGAGATGGTAAACCTAAATACAAATATTCATCCTGCTATTAATGCCATCCACCTGAGAGAAAAGAAATCTTGCCAGCAACTGAAAACAATAGAATATTTCTGGTCCTCATGATTCACAGGCATCTGCGTTATGTAGAAATAATTAGGACAAGAAGTCAGCCTTCTATCGACCACTCATGTAATAATAGTTCCCTCTATTCCTATCTTGTCTGACCAGTGAGTTCCTCCAAATTGTGTTTTCTACCCTGGCCATGCTTTCAGACAAACCACATTCAAATCCAAGTGCAAAACTCAACTCTACCTCAATAATTTCTTCACATAAGTACTTATAGAGAAACAGACATAGACACAGCTCAGCAAATAAAACAATTTCCCTCCTCTGGGAAAGAAGAAAAAGATTATAGCTGTCCTGTCTAATCTGAAATATTTGAGACATACTGAATTACTGCGCTGATGAGACCTATGATTTCCACAAGAGAATGAGACATGTGGGATCCCTCTGGGAAGGTGTTTGACTTTAGCATGTTCCCCAAGGCTGGGATGCAACTGGAAATGTACCATCGATCCATAAACTGACTGATTTCATATTCTGCTTGCCATGCACATTGTTGTCACTGAAGAAGCTGTTACACATTTAAAACAAGAAGCAACTGCAGACCAGCTCTGCTGAGGGGTCATAAGTGTATCTGTTATCCTAGAGTCCATATTTCAGGAAGGGAGAGAAGATTAATACCTTTCAGAAGATTCTAGCTGCTTATGTTGTATTCATTTCAACATATTTTTTGGGGTCCATCAATACTATGTCCTCTCCCAACTTTTAATTGGCCATGATGATAACACAAAGATTCCAGATTCTCCACTCCATCCTCTGTCTACTCTATAGACTCCAAATGGAGGAAGAAGCAACATTTTCACTACTCAATTCAAGCACTAAAGCCCAAGCTGATGTCCAGGTCAAGCATCAGGGTCTGCATTAGGAAGACTTAAAGAGCAGGAAAATAAAACTTACAGGAGAATGTAAGCTATTGCACAGACACATACATCACATCTGGGCTGGGTCTTCAGTGGTTTAGGGTCTTACACAGTCTTCTGCTCTGACAGACGCATGTCAGAGATCTAATCTGAAAGGAGATTGTAGCTGTGCGAAAGTCAGTCTCTTCTCCCAGGCAATGAGAGACAAGATGAGAGGAAACAGCCCCAAGTTATGGCAGGGGAAATTAAGATTTTGTACTAGAATATTTTTTTTCCCCTGAAGGGTAGCCAGGTATTGAAACAGACTGCTCAGGGAAGTGGTGGAGTCACCATCCCTGTTGTTTTGTTTTTTTTTTTTAAGTGTGGATATGTCATTTGGGGACATGGTTTAGTAGCAACTTGGCAGTGCTCTGTTACNAATCTGAAAGGAGATTGTAGCTGTGCGAAAGTCAGTCTCTTCTCCCAGGCAATGAGAGACAAGATGAGAGGAAACAGCCCCAAGTTATGGCAGGGGAAATTAAGATTTTGTACTAGAATATTTTTTTTCCCCTGAAGGGTAGCCAGGTATTGAAACAGACTGCTCAGGGAAGTGGTGGAGTCACCATCCCTGTTGTTTTGTTTTTTTTTTTTAAGTGTGGATATGTCATTTGGGGACATGGTTTAGTAGCAACTTGGCAGTGCTCTGTTACCTCAATGACCTTAGATGTCTTTTCCAACCTAAACAATCCTATGATTCTATGATCCTTTGTCACGTCCTTTCTTCCTAAAGCACCCTGATCAGCCTTTAATGATCTATCACTAGACAGGTTGTTCAGGGATTAAGGATTAAATGGATACAAAAATATCTGCAACAGGAAAAGAAAAAAGAAAGAAAAAAAAAAAAAAAAAGAGCTAGTGTAAAGCCAGTGTCTTTAAAAGCATGTAGTCAAACCATACGACTAACATAAATAGTCTGCTGTATGCTGATAAACTGTGCTGCAAAGCCCAGATTGGAATACAGCAGTTCCTGTTTGACTGTTGTTTCACCATCTACCACCTGTCAGTAGATTCCATGTCTCTGTCAGATTCCCTGTCAAAATATTAATCACACCCTCAAAATAAGACACATCATAAATCTCAAATCCCATTATTTCAGTTATTTGTAAAATGCTTTAACAACTATTAGCAAAGTTTTATTAGAAGCTGGTAGGTTAGTGAAAATCCAGGTATGAATGCTTGCTTTCATCTGAAAACATGATGACAACAGCTTTGAGATAGAGAGAACAACACAGTAGAGTACTGAATGAAAGATAGATAGAATGACAAAAGCGAGATATAATGGATGAATAAGTAAAAGTAGCTTATTTTCATCATTTAAAGTAGGATGTTCCCTTTAGCTCAAGAAAAATGGTTGTGTATGGGTTAAAATAAGACATAAAGCACAAAATATAGGAACTTGTCTTCCAGCCTGTTGTTCAGGTGACAGTTGACTTTGTAAATGTCACACAACTTTTCCCCCCCATGTGAAAAAAGAAAGAATCTGATCAATTCCTCCCTGCTCCCCCCTGCTTCCCCAGGCATCTTCTGCAACCGATGCAAAGCATAGCGTTCAGTGTCAAAGCCTGTTACATGCCAGTATCTCCTAATAATATTAAAATGAAAATGAAAGTAGCTCCCAAACAATCTTTAGATCAATCCTAATGTGATAAAAATGAATATCCCCTCTTTATTTTCCTCCTCTTCTCTTCCTTCACTGTTTTTTGAACATTTAAAGCAACATTTTGTCTGCAGCAATGGGTTCAATTGTCACATTGCTGATCGGTGTTCAATTTTGGCATAATTGTTCTGTTTGAAGTGTTGCTGTACGTACATTTTCAAGACTTGGCGTTGCATTTTTTTTTTTGGTGTAACTGAACTAATTGTTGAGAGGGTCTAGAACTCATCTACTCCAGCTTTCCTGCTCCAGTAGGGTCCCCTACAGCACATTGCTCAGGATTCTGACCAGATGTCCTTGGAGTATCTACAGAAGGAGACTCCACAACCTTCTGGGCAATCTGTTCCAGCGCTCAGTCACCTGTACATTAAAGACATTCTTCCTTAAATTCACATGGAACTTCCTGTCTCCCAGTTTCTGCCATTCCATTGTCTGGCATTACTGAGAAGAGCCTGGATCCATCTTCTTGACACTCTCCCTCCAGAGAGTTATAAACAGTGACAAGATCCCTTCTCCATCCCCTCTGCTCCAAGCTAAAAAAAAGAAAATGGGAATTTTTTCAATGAAAGAGAAGGAAGTAACTTTTCCCTCTCCTGGTCTAAGGATAAGTTACATAAATTGGTCTATATTTTCCAGACCCTATTTATATATGGTCTAGTCTTGTGCTTCCCAAAACTGTTGTTTTGTGATACTCCCTCCTTGGCTTCCACTGCTGCTGTGAAATAGCCAGAATAAAAGTGTCCTTCTTATTTAACTTGTTCTGGGAAACTAAAGTAATTTGAAGAATGCTGGAAAAAGGTATTTGTCACATAACTTCTCCCCCCAAAAACCTGAAACAAACAAACAAACAAACAACAAAAAACAAAGCCAAACAAAAAAAACCCAAACTAATGACTGATTTTTTACAATCGGACAATGTGAAGTAGACTAAATTAATTTTTAATGCATTAGTCATTATAACTTGAAAAGACTGATATTCAGACAAAATTCTCAAAATCCCAGACAAAGGTTGGCCAAATATAAGAACATTTTTTGCAAGAATAGTTTAGAATACTTTCCTAAGAATAAATGGAAGAGGTAGTCAGTACTCTTGGTTTGAAAAATTAATATAGATTACTTTGCACAGTCGAAAAAATATGGGGTATTGGATCCCAAAATACCACATAAAATTTGCAATCAGCCCTCAAAAACTCCTTTTGTTGGAATTCCAATGATGTCATGGTTCATACCTATCATGAATAAATAGTTTTAACAAGGACAAGGGGGAAAAATAAAATAAATAGAAAATCATTTACTGGGAGTATTTTTAGATGACATAAATTTGGGTGCAGCAGTAAATAATGAGCAGAATGGATAACTGACTTAAAGCTCTCTAGATTGCTTGGTAAGCTGAGTGAAAGCAAACAGTTGGGACCAAATGTGCCATTAAAAATCCGGGGAAGAACAAGAATTGAAGCTGACTATACAAACAGAAGGTTAATGCAAGGAATTTTTAGACATCGCTATAACTGCTACTCATCCATGTTTCCTTTGTACAGTCTTTTCACATCAAAGTTCAGATAATTTTTTCTTACTCATCCCTATATGAATTCGATATTCCTTTCATTTGACTTGGCAGAGGTAAAACACGTGGAGATTTCATTAGTCTGTAAATATCTGAGTAAAGAGCATTGTGAACAATGTTGCAGCCATGTTCAATGGCTAGTTGTTAAAGCTACAGAAATTCAAACTGAAAATAAAGTACAGATTTAAACAGTAAAACTGTGTGCTGGTTTGGAAGCAAAACCAGTGAGAGACTCTAAGTCAGAAAAACAATTTAATAAGAGGAAAAGAAAAGAAATAAAAGAAAGTAAAAGAAAGTGAAATAAAATAAATGCAATAGTACAAAAAACTACTGACAGAGTCAGAATAGAACCTGTTGTTTAGGGTGGTGGTAGCATTACAGACGAAATGATCTTGTTGAAGCAGTGATCTTTTAGAAAGTTCTGGTACCTCTTGTCCTCTGGGAGTCCAGTGGATAAAAGCTGCCTGTGCTGTCTCAAACCCTGCATTATATCCAGGTGGGAATGCTTGGCTCCTCCCCCTGGGCAGAGCATCTCACAGTGGGCTGATCTCATTCTATGAGTCATGCAGTGGGTCCTTGGTGGCCCATTAACCAGAGACAGCTCCCGGAGGGAGTTGTCTATGAGTCATGAGGCACAGCATTGATGATTGACCATTAACAGAAGATAAGGGAAACACTGCCCCACCTGGTTTCAACAGCTCATGAAGATGGGGCTAGAATACAAACTTTGGGCACAACTTACAATGTAACCTAGGACAAACTGTTAACCGTGGGAGCTATTTACCTAAGATGATGATAGATTTTCCAACTCTGGGTGTTCTTTAAAGGGGTTTGCTGTTCTTTTCCTACTTCAAACTGATTTTGGACTCAATATGGGAATTACTATAAGGAACTCGTAGGGCTTTCTTTGTGGAAAGTTTTTCTTTATCCAGAGAGCTAAAGAAATTACACTGTCAGCAATGCTTTGTTTGGCCCAAGATTTAACCATGTAGAAAAGTGGCCATGAGGAGTTAAGCCACATGTGTTTTTGCTTCAAGCCCAACTCAGTTAGCTCTCAGGACATGGCCCAGAGGATCAAGAGTGCACTATTAACTGTCTATCTACCCTTAAAATAGCACCTGCGTTCCCTGATACACTCAACCTTTTCAGCTCAATCCTGAATTTGGCACTGCTTCAAGCTACATATTATGATTTCAAAATAAATCATCAATTCTCATGACACAGCTGCTTTTGTCACAATAACCACCTGGGCACAACATGTTCCTGTGGTGAAGTTTGATAGGTTAATCGAGCTTCACAAAGCTTACAATGAGGTTTGAGATGTTTGGATAAAAATAATAAATATTGGGCAGAATCAGTGTTCATATTCTTAAAAATCTCTTATGTTTAGTGACACTCAGGCATGCTAGGAACATTAGCAAAGTATTAGTCAATATATGTAATATCAGATTTCTCTTTTCAAACTTATTTTCTATAGGAACAGAGAAAATTGTTTTTTTGAACAGATTCAAAGCTGAAGCATTAGAGTTGGAATAGGGACCCTAGTGAGTGGCATATCATGTGCTTGTGCTTCACAGCAAGACTGAATTAATTTTCCTTAAGACATTACTGTGAGACTGATTATAAATCTGCCCTTGAATGCTTCTCAGTGAAAGTGATGTGACCTCCCTTGGCAGTTTGTTTCATGGATCTAGCAACCTAATAGTTATAAAGTTTGTCTTAATCATTAACTAAAATTTCCCCTTTGTTGCAGCTTCATCCCATTACTTTTAGTTCTGACCTTGGTGACTAATTGTAATAATTGGCCCCTGACCTCCTTCTATTATTTTTTATGTATTTGGAAGAAAGATGAGTGTAGACAAGAAAACATGGAACTGTATCCTAATGCCCTGACAGCCTCAGGAAAACATATAGATTTAGGATTCTTCTTTGACCTACAGTATGATTAAAAGTCATGCAAAAGTTAGAACAGTATTCTGTCAAGGGCAAGAAGAAAATCTTCGCTAGGTAGATTGGTGATAAAAGGAAAACCAGGGAAAATGTGAGCCCTTTCTGGAAGGAAATTGAAGGACTGGTTACCAGGGACTGGGTAGATGGAAATTGCTGAGGTGGTCAGCAACGTTTTTTGCCTCAGTATTTACTAGGCAGAGTTCCAGCATAAGAAAGAAAAGGACTTGCTGGAATGAGTGCAGAGAAGGCCACCAAGATGATCAGTGGGGCTGGAGAACCTCTGCTAGGGAGACAGGCTGAGAACAGGTTTTTTGTTCAGCCTGGAGAAGTCTCTGAGAAGAATTTCTGGAAACTTCCAGAATCTAAAGGGGCTATAAGTGCAATGGAAAGGGACTTTTTACAAGGATATTGTGTAACAGGATAAGGGGGAATGGGTTCAAACTCAAAGAAAGTGGTTTAGATTAGCTATTAGGAATAAATTCTTTCCTGTGAGGGTAGTGAGGTCCTGGCACTGCTTGCCCAGAGAAGCTGTAAATGGCAAATCCCTGGAAGTGTTTGAGGCCAGGCTGGAGGTTGCTTAGGGCAATTTAGTCTAGTGGAAAGAGTCCCTACCCACGACAGGGCAATGTAATTGGATAATCTTTAGGGTGTCTTCAAACCCAAAGTTTTCTATGACTCTGAGAAGATCACTTATACTAGAGCTGCTGTGTAGGTTGACTGAATTTTCCATATTAACCACACAAAAACGGTTTGCTGAACTGAACTGACCTTACCAGAGAAATTTTGGTAATATTTTAATGAAGAGCATTTGTATGCTGTGTGCCTTCAGTCCTCCCATCCATCAAATACAATTTTCCAGGAAAAGAAGCCTCTGTATTCCTTTTATTGCATTAGCACCCAATGCTTGGATGAACCATTGCCATTGCCTAAATCTGCCTTAAAATGCTATTGAAATTAGGTCTTGCTAATAGGACTTATAACAATATTCATCAACAATTTAGCTTTATAAGAAATACATCTTTTGGAAATTAATATAATTGCTTTGTCGCTAAAGTATACTTTTGGTTTCTGTTACAGGCTGTGCCAAAGTGTTACACAAGATAGGAAAAAAGTAAATATATGTATTTCCTCAAGTGCCTAATAATTCTACTGTTTAATTCATGGGACTTGTACTAAGGGGAAGAACAATAACTTTATTTATAGCCCTTTGTAGCAGTTTTATTCTAAAGACTTCTGCTGCTCCTTCATCATCTGTGGAGATGTAATGCTATTGCACTTGGCTGTACTTCTCGGCTATGTTGATAATCTTGGTGTTAGTGTAATCTGTAACTCACTGGTTTCAAGAAGAGTGTATGAGAGTTGAGCTTTTTTTGCTCTCATAAATGGAATTTTGGTCTAAATGGTGGAGGGAAAGGATCTGGTACATACAACAGCACACACTAATTCAGTGACTAAACTCACGGGTGTTGTGTATAGAAACTGAAAAAGCTTTTCCTTAACTTCTTCATTAACACAATACTTCTCTGGGGTAGTACAGGAATGGCATATTGAAGTGTTGGTCCTAAATTAGGTAGGGGGATAAGTAATTTTTACGAGAGGGAGCAGATTTCATGTCCTACTTGACAGCTGTGACAGAAGGCAACTTCTGAGTTACAGCACCTCCTCATTCTTGACATGTCACAAAATATTAACACCCTTGAGTATGATTAAGTAAGTGACACATCATAATACCTTATCATATATCTTGAAGTAAGGCAGAATTCAGTGCTGGCCTCATTTGATGATCTCAACTCAAACCAAACGTGAAAAAAAAACCCCTGCAAACTGAGAGCCAACATCTCACTAAGATGTCCTGTGAAAGGCTTCTTCAGTAGTAGCTAAAATGAAATGAAAATAACCCTATCAAAATCAAGGAAGAACTATGTAGTCATCAACATAATCCTTGTTTGTCCAGTACACATTGCTCTGAGATGAAATGATAGGTTTTTCATGAACATAATTTATCTTGGGGTGAAAGAGTCTGACACAGGGTCAAATGGTCTAAATTCCCAATAACTTCTGGTCATTGCCTTATCATAGGACAGAGTCAGCTAAATTAGTTTGTGATTATGCAAATTTGTTTTCTCTGATTTGAAATAGACAAAGACAGATAGAAATTGGTATTTCAACTTTATTAAAAAAAAAAAAAACAACCTCTTAGGCTTATTAAGGTGTATTTAATGAAGGAAAATCCCTCCCTGTCATAAATATTTTATCTAAAATATTAAAATTTTGAATAGTTACTTAGAAATTCAATATTTATTAAAAAGACTAGTTTGGGATGGTTTTTTTGCTTGGTTTTTTGGTTGGGTTTTTTGTTGTAGTTGTTTGTTTTTTGTAATCAGTATAATGATTTGTGGTTGCTAAAACACCAGTTAATTTTACCTGTTCATTTCCTGATCATACAAAAAGAGCGCGGTTTATGGATTTTTTTTTAACATACTTCAGACAACAATTCTGAAGAAGACTTTGGTGAAGAGTATAATAAAATAGCTATTTTTTCAAAATCAGTCATACTGAAAAGCAGACCTTCCCAACAAGCTTTTATCTCTCTTCATTTGAAACCTTCAAAGAGAGGTATCAAACAGTCTTAAGAGTGTATTCTTTATAATTTACATTAGTTACTTTGCCTTTCCATATTTCATCATTCTATGCAACTTGTATCAGGTGTCCTGAGATTCTTTCTCTTTGAATTATAGAGTGTCTTGATCACAGTTCTTCTGCAGTAGAGGTTCACTTAGCTTTTCTTCACAGGACTGCAGCTGAGATCCATATTCCCCAGAGACCATCTGTGATACAAAGTAAGTGACTCCCAGGAGGATACCACACAAATTTACATTAATTAGTAGGTTCAGAAAAAAGAAATATCTGGTACCTTGTGAAGAGAGTTTAAAAAGAAAAAAAATATCAAGATAACCCCTCCTGAAGATTCATTAATGCCCTCTTTCAATTACCCAGCAGGATTATGAAGGAACCATGGCCATGGAAAAGATAGTGCTGAGTGTCTCTGAATGTCTCTAATGTCACATTGGTATATTTCCATAAATTTGGTTCAATGTTCAAATATTTTGATATATTGCAGTGCATTCTTATTTCTCCATGGCAAACAATCCACCTAAGATTTAAAAACTCATATACTCTGTTTTACAGTTTAACAGCATGACACCTTTTAAGCTGAAGACTTCATGGGCAGTCAAAGGTGTCAGAGACAGAGATATAGATAGCCATGCATGGAAAGCCCTCCAGGAGGAACTTCCATCATCTTCCAAAAGGGAAGAACCAGAAATTTCATGCTGCACTACTTCAAATGTTCCCAGAATCAATCTAAAGTGGAAAAGGGTGTAAAATATTAAGACAGGGAGTGCAGAACCTCAAGGTAGTACAAAAACAATAGTTTGCTATTTTCATGAGAATCTTCCATTGTCATTTTTGATCTTCACATAAATGACTCAAGTGTCATTAATCACATAATGAAATTTGAGCTAGAGATGTGCACTCTGAATACTGCAGAAAAGAAGGAGATCAAGTCTGTGTCTCAGGTTATGTAACCAAAAAACGTGTATTCTATTTCATCTGCTGAAAGTAGTTTTTTCTTTATCTCTTGTAACTCCAGGGGGAGAGGGATGGATGCCTTCTGACAATGGGCCAGCTGTTAAAGCCAGATGTGGCAGTGTTTCTTATCTCTTTCACCACCGTCCATCCTCCAGGGAGATATCTTCTGCTAAAGGGCCATTAAGGCTCACCAATGACATCATACATTACATCATCCTGTTGTGAGATGTTCTACCCAATGTGGGGGAAGCAGACTGTTCCTGCCTAGATAAAAACTGGGACTCAGGAACAGCTGGCATTCTGAGAATCCGGCCTTTCCACTGGGTTCCAGGAGGAAAGACTGGACCTATCTTGCCACCACTGGATTTTTTTTTCTACTGGATCATCTCTACTCCACAGAACCACATTTGTTTCTCCAGGAGGATTTACTTGGACTNTCTAGCTTTCCCTGGCAGACAACTGTCTTTCAAAACCAAGACAGTCTACCAGAGGAATATCAAACTATACACATTATACAGAAGTGCAATGGTCATTGTTATCTCTATAGAACAACCTTAAATGAAGGGCCCCTGTGGTACATTTGCACTTCCAGACTATTTTCATTCTTCTTGCCTATCTTCCCTAGAGGTAGTAAACCACCATGATATTTGTGGTACAAAGAAACTCAGTCCAGAGAGAGAGTAAGTGGCAGAGCTATCACCATCCAGAAGACCATCCTGGCAAAGCAGGAACTTGAATGATATCAGGAAGCATTTCTTCATTGAATGGTTGTTCACGCATTGGAACAGGCTGCCCATAGAAGTGGTGGAATCACCAACCCTGGAAGTGTTTAGAAAATGTGTGGATATAGCACTTGGAGACATGGTTTCATGATAATAAGGCAGAGCTGGGTTAATGGTTGGACTCAATGATTGTAGAGGTCTTTTCCAACCTTAACACTTGTATAATTACGGCACCGCTAATCTAACTGCCTCTACTTCCTGAAACAGCAGACAGACAGGTGTCAAACAAGGAAACTAGAGATACAATGCATTAATAGGAGCCTGTATGGCCTCAAGCTGAGGAAATAAATTACTTAAACTGTTGAAAGTAGATGCATAAGTATAGTTAAAATATTCACATTAATTATTTACTCTTTTCAGCTTTTTATTTTATCAGCAGAATGGAGGAAAAGGGATTAAAAAAAAGAAAAAGAAAAAGAAAAAAGATGAATCTGTATTAGAGGTGATCAAAAAGACCCTTTTCCTAGGGAAAGTTGCAACAGACAGGGGTAAAAAGATTGCTTGGCAGGTTGGCTTTCTGTGGTTGTTGTTTGTTTGTTTGTTTTGTTTTGTTTGTTTGTTTTTCTTCTTGTTGTTTTTTCTTTTCCCTCCCTTCATTCCTCCTTTGCTCTCTTTGGTTTTGTGCTCCTTCCTCAAACAGAAGCAATTTTGCCACAGCGAATGCACACCTGATGTCCAGCATTGGTTTTAACTTCTACAGTGGGTAGGATTTTGGTGCTGTGAGCAGAAGGGGGGAAGGGGGCTGTTCAGGCTTTATGAGTATATAGAACATTGTGTTTCTGTGGTATTTTGCTTCTGAGCATGTGGTCTTCTGTCCAGCCAGGAACAATTAAAGGTACATTTGCAAGCAGATCATCCAGTAAGGAGGTTTAACAACATGTATTTATATTATTCAGTCAAATGGGAGGGAGAAAAAAAAGTCTTTTAAAATCTGGTAAGTTCTCTTCCTTCTGCCTGCACCGTGACTGCTTTCAATTCTGCTGAAGCACTAGTTTGCTCTTTCTCATTCCAAGTATCCCTGTTCTTCTCTTTTCTTCTCTTTTCCCCTTTCTTTCTTTTCTATTCCTTTTAGGTTCTCAATTTTTCTTTTTTATCTTCTACCTCTTTGTTCCTCTTCTCTGTGGACCCTTCTGCTGAGATCAGATTTCTTTTGTTTTTGTCAGTGTCATTTTCACTTTGTAAAACTCATTATTTCTTTTGATGACCAGCATTCATACTTCTATTAATTCAGATATAAAGAATGGCAGTATGTAAAGAGAATAGCTAATAACTTCCCCTGTTAATGTTTCTGTCTGCAACAGGAGCTGACATCCTCAGGAGGACATGGTAACAAGTTTTGGAAAAACTTGAGAGGAACCTGCCATGGAAATTAACAGGAGAGACCCTAGTCACAAAGAAAGAATAGCAAATTTTTCCCTGGGCTGGTGACAGCCCCTTAACTCATTTGCGTTTTCTTCTCAGAAGCGTGACAGAAAAAGCCTACAGATGGGAAAAGGAGATGCGAGGATTGATGTTCAAATATCATGAAAATGGACCAGATCCTCAACTAGCATAAATCAAGGCAGGCCCACAGGAATCAATGCAGCAATGCCAATTTACACCAGATGAAAGTGTGGCTCAATAAATCTATCATTCTCCTGATAAAGGGGTGAGTGGGGAGGGGGAATGCACTATGAGTTAGTGTCTTTTCAAACAGCAGTGAAATAGAAACACATCTCCTTCTTGTTGCAGAAGGATAGACATTCAAAATGCTTCACTTGAAGTAAGAGCCTACTCCTAGGGACTCCTTGCATACCTTGTTCCTGCTCCTGTGAAGGAATTGATGTCCAAAGTATCAACTTCAATGCTCATCCAAGGGTCCAAAGGAGACAGAGATAATGATTCAACATTGCGCAGAGGGGGCTAATAACAAATAGCTGTTTAAATACAAAAGAAACAACCCTTCTGTACGAGTTTTGCCCTGAAAACCCCAACTAGAGTGTTCTAAGCTGCTGTATGATATCTCTTCTACCAGTTACACATCTGTTAACCTATAGCTTTCCAGCATTTGAGCATTTGTGGTGATTAAATTAAATACTCTATTTTCTTTTTCATCACCTTTGGTGTGTCTTTTGTGTTTAAAATAATTGTTTTGGGCTTGCTTCTGGTTTTGAGCTATGTGGTGTGAAGAGTGAGACATCTCAGAGGTGTTGTTGAAAGAAAATATAATGAGAGTATGAATGACTTTCCATTTTCCTTCCACTGGTGCTCTCCTAATATTTACTTTTCCTCACTTTCCATCCCTAATATCAATACAGATAAAATGGAAGTGAGAAGCATGAAGAAAAAAAATCCTGATAGAAAAAAACTCAAATAAGGCATTGAGATTTTTTTTTCCATTTGAGGAGCGAAAAAATCTCAATAAAAACATCACAGAAAAAAGAAGCAAAAGCTGAAGATTTGATTAATGGGAACTTTTACTTGAGTCTTAATATTTTAGATTGACTTTTTCTTTTTGAGGGGAAATTACTTAAGAGACTACAAATAGTTTTCAGATACATTACATTTATGCCATGTAATATTAGAACTCTTTTACATTTTGCTGGAAAGTTTTTTATTTTGTTTTGTTCTGTGTGATTTTTTTTCTTTTATTTTTCTTTTTTTTTTTTTTCTTTTTTTCCCCCTAGTTTCTAATGTATTTTGTATTTCAGCATAGCCAAAGAAATATAGTGCATATCAGCCAAAACTAAATACCAGCTGGTTGTTAGAAACTAACACAGGGACTGTTACTTTCCCAGTGACAAAACTGAGCAATTTCTCGTTTAAATAACAAAGAAGGAAAAAGGAGCTATCTGATCTAAGGACAGAAAAATGAAATGCAATATACATAAAATAGCAAAATTATATTCAGACTCAAAATGAAGAGTTTCTGTTTCTGTTCATCTGTTCATTCATGGGGAGAATAAAAGAGGCAATGCTTCCATTTGGTTTATTGATAAAACTTGAAAAACTAGCAAGATCCAAGACTGAACAGTTCCAAACTATCAAAGAGGGGAAGCTTTGTCACAACTGGACCTGGGTAGATAACAAGCCCAAACAAACCTGTTCAGCACGTCATGAGGATTTTTATCAATTTGATTAAGAGAACAACAAAGGAAAATAAAGAATTGACCTTAGTAGCTAAGAAGGTCCTCTTCAATTTTACATCTCTAATAAATAAAACCCCTGCATTTTTAAAAAGAATTTTGTGTTAAATCTTTCAATGTCCATTGAAAGCTCAGGCAAGCTCAGAGAGATTAGGATGAGAATTTTGCCATGTGAATTCAGATGCTTGGTTTCCCCTCCTCTTGTCTCAGGGATGAGAGACCAACCTGTCCACACAGAATAGGAACTCTGCAAAATACTGAACTACTCTGTAGCTAGAAGCCCACACGTGCATCCTCTGAAAAGATATGAAGATTATAATTTCTCTTACCCAAGTAGTTCATAAAGATAGATACAGAAAGCAACAGAGAGGGTCTGAACCCTGCTTAACTCCAAAGAACACAGGGAATAAAATGCTAGATTTTCCCTGTGATTTGACCTGAACGTATGCACAAGCTTGACTTCAGAACACAGAAAGACTGGAGTCACAGAATAAAACTTTTGACAGTTCCCCTCTTTTACCAGGGCATGGTTATATTTCTCCCTCTTTTCTGGCTCTATTTCCCTTTCCTTTTCTTACCCATGTATCCAGGCATTTTCTTGCTGACTGCCCCTTTTTTATTACTTCTATTTCTGCTTCTGCCCTTTCAACCTTTTATTTCTACTCCTCTTCTGAACAGCTGCAGACAAATTCGCCCTTCCTCCTTCCCCACCACTGCTGTATTCTGATTCAGACCACTATGAACTTTTCCACCCACATGGTTCTCATCTCTGATTTATTTTGTGTGTGACCTGTTGTGGCTCCCATTGTTTCAGCTGCTTCCTAGCAAAGAGCCATTTAATTGTTCCCTCATTATCTCTAAGAGGAGGTGGCTGCTAGTCACACCCACTCCCCTCACTATAATGAAGCTACGTGGTTATTTTCTTCAAATCAAAAATGCAAGAGAACAACAGGCAGATGCAACTCCATGGAGGAGATGAAACACCAAGAATAAAGAAAAGAAAAGAAAAGAAAAGAAAAGAAAAGAAAAGAAAAGAAAAGAAAAGAAAAGAAAAGAAAAGAAAAGAAAAGAAAAGAAAAGAAAAGAAAAGAAAAGAAAAGAAAAGAAAAGAAAAGAAAAGAAAAGAAAAGAAAAGAAAAGAAAAGAAAAGAAAAGAAAAGAAAAGAAAAGAAAAGAAAAGAAAAGAAAAGAAAAGAAAAGAAAAGAAAAGAAAAGAACTGCTGAATAGAAACTAAAATGTAAAGATGAATGCAGATTTTAAGTTACAAAAATGTTTTAAAAGGTCCCCAAGGAGCAATTCAGGACTTTATTTGGAAATAGACAGTCTTATCAGGGGTTACAGTATATAAATATTGCAAAGTTCCGTAACAGGTTAGCCTAGCTGCTAGATGTCAGAGTGTTCTTTTTAAGATCCAACTTGCAGCAAATTGACTGTGAAAGGAAGGCAGAAAAAATAGAAGGAAGAAAAAGAAAAGAAGGAAAACTGCTTGACAGAAAAGCTTCAATCTCCATTTGTCCCCTCCTTATTCAGCCATACAGCTTATAAATGCATTTAAACATCTCTGAAATTCCTTGTTCCTGCAACCTCTTACAACTGTCTTGGATAATGATTTTCTAAAAAACCTACCTCTCTTATTTCTGGGCAAGAGAAAAAGAAAATTATATTCTCCCTGCCTATAACACCTCTATGAAATGTCCTCAAAGGACAGCATTTCTTGCGCCTATGTTTTTTTTCTCCACAAGCTGCCTTCTGCTGTAATGCATCTCTATTTTAAGCTTTACAGCCATGTGACTTAAATCCACATAAGTGTTGATTGTACATGATTGCCTTTATTGATCCTTTCTGGGACACAACTTACCTGTATCCAACTTTGTGTATAGTTTTAGTCTGGGCTTTTCTTTCACTCTTCCTTTAATACTTTATTTTCCCATTTTTCCATTTCTGTGGCTGTTCTTTTTGCTGTGGTAGTACCTGGGAATTTCAGGCAATTAGAAAAAGTCCTGTAAAGCTACATGTGTGACAAGTGCTTCTGCATGAATATAAAGAATATAACTTTCTCTGAAGGGCACCTTACATTGTAAAAACAACAACAAAAAGAAGTAGCCTGAGTAATCTAAAATTAAGGAAGAAACAGACATTATTCTAGTGAGGGAAAGTGAATATATTAGAGGGTAGTTTGAAACAAGAATTGCTGTGCTTTTTTGCTAAGAATAAGAAAGTCTCATAGCCTGTTTTTCTTCAGATCATTAGGTTGCACCACTAAGTAGATATTGATGCTGTTTCTAACTCTCTTTTGCCAGACGTCTGTATAACAGGTCTTTTGGCTATCTCTCATAATTGAGACATTGAGGTGGGTAGTTTGGGGCTTTTCTACAGGTTCTTTTTCTGACCAGTTGAGTATGCCAACAATTCTGAGTTTTTTGTGTTTTTGGTTTTTTTTAAAAAAATTACTTTTTGCCTTTATTCTCCCTAACAAATTCAGAGGTGATACTACTTTCAGCATAAGTGGATTTTTTTGGGTATTCCTAAACAGATCTCAATTTTAATATACAATCTCATGTACAGCTCCCTTCAAAATATCTTAAAATTAAAAACTGACTGTTCCTCCATTGTTTATTATTTAGATCCTTTTACATGCAGGGATTGAAAGGGTATCCCATAAGCCAGAGGAATCCTGATTAAATCAATGCATTATTCATATGCTTAGAGTTACGCACCTGGTTACACTGTTCGCCTAGTGAGCAGCTTGAGCGAGTGAAATGTCTTGTGAACATCCTGAGAACAAATCTCCAGATTTACGACAAAAACCAGTTGCTAATTCTTAAATTATATAATTTCCCTAGGCAGGATGGAATGTGGCTCCTCTTGAGGTAGATTTGACTTCAGAAAGTAAATAGGCACTTGAGAGGAAAGATCCAGAATTTTCCCTGCTTTTATTTGACAGCTATTTTGGTCCTTTTCTTTTTCTTTCTTTCTTTCTTTCTTTCTTTCTTTCTTTCTTTCTTTCTTTCTTTCTTTCTTTCTTTCTTTCTTTCTTTCCTTTTTTCCCCCCTCTCCTTTTCTTTTCTTTAAAAGATGGACTTGAGCTCAGATCATTTGCAAGACTTTTGGATACAGATCAGCAATTATACACAGGGAGTATGAATCTTGAATCTTCCATTTCACACTTGGCCTGAACAGGGTAATAGCTTGAGGTGCTGTCAGGACCTTCATCTGCAAGGAATGATGAGAGTAGCAAACTTTCTGTGATTACACAGCTGGGAAACAGGCCATAGGATCTTGGGATGACTGAACCAGAGAGAAATAAAAAAGCATTTGATTTTTACTATTTTTTAAGTGTGTGCACGCAGGACCTGGTGAATTAAAGGAAGAAAGACTCTGTAAGCTTTCCCTAGACAGGAGGAAGATGAAGAGATAAAGTACAGGGTTGAAATTCAGCTCATTAGGTGTATGGCATTGCTCTAAGATGTTCAGAGGTCTTCTTTGAAGATAGGGTAATCAGTGACCCCAGTTGTGGTTGTGTGTGGATGGGAAGAGGGAAAGAAAAGGGAGTGCTGAGGCCACATGACTCCTCGGTTTATCAGATAGAGTATGCCTTGAGGGAGCGTCCAGGACATGGGAGGAACCATGCTCTAGATTTGCACTCCATCTAAGAATGATGGAAATTAAAATCATAAAAACATACAGACTTACATTAAAATTGCCATTACATTGCCATTGTTTTGTTTTTTATACCGAAGGATTTGATAGAGACTTTTTGTCTCTGTTTATTAAGAATTAGGTTTAAAGACAATCAGAGATCCTTTGGAATTTAATGTAGAAAACTAAAACTACTGATGGAGCAAGCTTAAATGGTAAGAGCTCTTCTCTCCAGAAAGTTACTTTTCCCCTAGACTTTTTTCAGCCAACACTACTGAAATATATTTAGTATGTAATGTAGCATGCAATCATATATCAAAACTAGCTAAAGAGAAAAAAAAGAGACTATTTTAAGGAATATTCAGTTCAACATGTCTGCTGAAGGAACTAGAAATAGAATTTTTATTTTATCTTTAAAGTGGGAGAGACATTAACATTTAAGCAAGGTGGTTTCAAGAGGAGCCTCTGAATCACACGTCTTTGGCTCATCATTACACACAAAGGATGGGGTTACTTTATGTCTCAGATACTAGGCCCAGCAGAGCACTCGTGAGCTATTTCATTATGGGTGTTTTTCCTTTTTTTTTTTTTTTTTTTTTTTTTTTTTTTNATTTGTTTTTTCTTTTTTTTTTTTTTTTTTTTTTTTTGGCTATAATTTAGAAGAATGCAATTAAAACTGAACTTGATAATTAATTCTGAACTGGTGAGAACCAGTTCCAGAGATTATGACTATAATTCTATGTAGCCATTGATATAAATATTCATGAGCTTCACGAGCTTTCATTGTTTTATGCTTTTTTATGAAGCACACAGCTTATCTGAAAAAGTAAACTTAAAGTACTATTATTTAACATTACAGTGTAAATAAGACTCAATAGAGGGAGACAAAAAATATGCACTGTAAAATGTAACATACATATTCTATAAATATGTTTATGGGTATCTGTGCATTTGAAATTGTGTGATCTGTGGTGGGTTGTATATTTCTCTATATTGTGTGAAGACTTTGGGGGTCAGAACTAGATGACTTTTAGGGTGTCTTTCAACTCAAACCATTCTATGAATATATATATGACTATAGTTGGATTATTACACATTCTTTTACAAGCATATACAGTCACAACACATAAAACTGTTGCACTCAAAAGCATATGTGCACATATTCTCAGAATCTCCCTTATCCATAAACACAACAGCAAAAAAACTAGACAAGTTTGAATCTCAACCTGGGTACTGAAATTCATAGACATTTACTTATTCTACCACCAAAAATCAGTCAATATATAAAACTAACCATATGCAACTGATGACACAGTAAGAAAACAGCCTGTCTTATTCCATTCTCAGGTCAAGATATTCATAATAGCTGCCTCCAGAGCAAAAATCCTTTTAAAGATGAAGACTTCAAATATATCCCCACCCTGCAAAAAAAAAAAAAAAAAAAAAAAAAAAAAAAA
>VWYN01012181.1:0-26390 GCA_013400075.1 Hippolais icterina | reverse complement strand
AAAATGGTAACTTTTAAATTACATTAGGGAATTTGCCAGGTGGGAGTATTTACATGAGACTATGTCTGCAACCAGACAAGTTCCTCTTTTGTTCCACTTCCATTAATAGAAGTGCATTCTATCTTAAGACAAATAGATATGTCTTGTTTTTATTTGTAGTCAGACTGATTTGTTGATTCATTCTTTGCTTCTGCTACATTCCTTTACAAATGCCTGATATTTTACCTCTTGCTTTGTGACTTATCCAAATTTGTGCCAAGGGATGACCTGTATTTTTTGTAGCTTTAATAAAAAAATCATTAAAGTTCTTAAAATATGTTTCATAGAGTTTATTACTGAAAAGCTGAGAGGTTGAATGGCACATGTGTTTCTGTTACTGAAAGCTCCTGCAAGGCACAGCAGGTTGTTGGGTCTGAAGACGAATGGACTNAAAAAAAAAAAAAAAAAAAAAAAAAAAAAAAAAAAAAAAAAGGTATCTATTGTACCAGCATTGGCTGTAATAGCAATCACACAATGTTCACAATGTTCAGTATAATCTTACATTTTCCCCTGACTTGTTTTAACAAGCAAGCTTAGAATTTAGTGTAGTAATACCTAAAACATTAGCTTCATTTCTTCTAGGACATGACTAGTATGTGTTTTACATCATATACCCCATAGCTGTCCTTTTGCTTCTCAGGACCTGCAGTCATATCTACCTGAAATTAAATTCTAGCTTGTTCTCAGGCCTGAATTTCTAAAAGAGACAGCAGAAAGGCTGCAAAGGAGGGGAGAAGTGGGCAGGGGAAGGGAGCAAAGATCAGAGTTCACCAGGGCGGTGGGTGATTTTAGGTGTAGATTTTAAAAGTACTGCAACTGTGTAACAGTTCCTGCAGAGTTATTCTTAAAGTTGATATAAGGCTAGGCAAAATCCCAACAAACACACAATCCCTAAAGCAGGCTTTTTAGTGTGCAAGTTCGAACTTGTAAGTGAACTGTCAATAGGAACAGTTGCTCTAAAATGTATCATAAGAGTAATAAAATTTGATTTTTTCAACAATTATTTGAAACCTATCTGCTAGGTTAAACAAAGTAGCTCATACACAATAGTTGATTATTTTTTCTGTGATCCATCTTCTTTTCAAAGCTAGATATACATGATCAAATAAGATTGTCTTTGCAAAATAAGATAAGGTTCCTTCGGTGTTTTACTCACAGGAGACCAAAAGCTAATCTGAAAGTTTATAGAACATTAATATCTTGTAACAGTAAGAGAGTACTCAAAGAGAAGCTATTAAAGTACTAAGAAAATCAAAACTCTAGAATTCTGTCTTGCTTTCCTCTTTGAATTCCAGCCTCCAATGTGCTTGACATTTTAATGAAAACACATTATATTTCTAAAAAATAAATAATGTTTAGGGCAATCATTTCAAACATAAATTTTTGAAATCTTCAATTATTTTGTCAGAATCTGGTAAAAACTAGAAGCTGATCAATGGGATTACTTACTTAACTTAGAGTAATGCAGGTGCAGTTTATGAATCAGTGCCAATTTTCAGTAGCAGGACAGTAATTAGTGAACATTATATTGTTAATTATTCTGTGCACATTCTATTAATCCAGAATAAAATTAAAGGCATCCTGTGTCTCATAATTATTTTCCATTTGATCATACAATCGAAACTGAAATTAGAATTTCTCATTTTGCTGCTCAGAGATGTACCAGTTTGGAAAAATATTGCTCTTACTACCATCTAATGTACCCTTGATACAAAATATGACTAAAATCAAACTGATGAATATGAAATAATTCCAACATCTTTTTCTTGTTTGTTATTTTAGCAGTAATAGGTAATGTCATATCCACTAATCCAGCTAATGTCTCTGTGAGTAAACTCAATATCAAAACGAAACAGTTGACCTAATGCCTCTGCAGCTTCTTTTGTTTGAAATGAGTGTCTTCTCTGTCTCCTAGCCTGTACGGTGAAGGAACCCTGTGTGCTACTCTGCATCTACTAACCAGTCATGAGTTAGCAGGAATCTATAAACTTCTCTGCCTTTTCTGTAGATCTTTGTTGTTTTTATATACAATCACAAAACAGCAGTTTGAGACAGTGAAAGAATGGAAAGGAACTTAAAAAATATATGTGTGTATGTATTTATATTTTTTTGTATATACTGATGGATCATGTATTACAGATTCCTTATCTCCCCTAACGGATGCTTAATACATCAATTCAGTTGACTGATATGAACTACACTGGCAACAAATCCTTCTCTTTTCTCTAAGAAAAGACATTTCTTATGTTTTTGCAGAAAATATTTTTGAAAAAAAATGACATTAAATATGCTACAGTACCAGTTAAAATTGGACACAATTCCCTGTTAGTCTAGTTTTATGCTGACATAATTTTCCAAATATCAGCGGATCTATGTAGGGTGAAAATAAAACAATAAAAAAGAGATTTAACACTGATTCTAGGTAGTCCTTTCAGTGCTGTGTTGTCAGTGAATTTTGTCAATAATTTCACAAAGTAAAGAGCCAATTATTGTAAAGGGCCAAAGGGCTGATTACTGTGTTGCTAACATTCATAATTATCTGCCTTGTCATTCTGTTTATAAATTGTCTCAATTCCTCTAAAAATTGCTTTAATGCAGCATGTAAAACAACTCCTATAGAAAAAAAAATTCATATATATTCAGTACTGTCAGTATATTGTAACTTAAGAGCTTCCTCATAATTGCAAATAAAACCAAGTCAACTAGCCTTAATTGTAACCATAGAGTTATTCCCTTTTATCTACATCTATGAGAAAGTGTTTTGCAGAAAATCCAATTTTAATAAAAATACTTTGTTTTCACTTCATGCGCATGATTACTAACATTTCAACCTATTATTGAATAATTCATGAAGATTTTGGTCATGTGGATTTTTTAAGGTGTATTTGATAGGATTATTAAATGAAAAATCCACTTACTAGAAATTTAGCTTCATTGGAATGCTTGTTTAACCAGAAGAACACAAAAAATATTGGCAATTCATTGCTTATCCACAGAGAACAAATCCATGGGGTGTATTTGTCACCTGAAATGTTTTGAAAGAAATACAGAAAGGACTGTGCAAAATAATATAAAGGAGATCAAGAAAGGAACAAGAACAGAGTGCTTCTGAAATTCATTCATCCTTAGTAGGAACTTAAATCCACTCAAATCACCTTTTAAGTCAGCGTTCAAGAGGCAAATTAAAGATGAAATGCGAGCCAGATAATGTTAGGAATCAGCAGTTAACACACAAGCCCCATAAGAGACTAGAAATCAGTTTTCGTCTGAAAATAAGATAACAACAAGAAAATATACAGGAGAAGTTAAGGATTTTTCTTCCTTTTTTTAGTGACCCAGAAGAAGAAAGGAAGAAAGACAGAATTTAACCATTTAAAGAAGTATCCCTTAAACTCAGAAAGAATGAACAGGGAAAACTTTACATTCAATTTAGGCTTTCAGGTAGTCATTCTCAGAGTGCAAGAAATGCAATCAGAATGATTAGAACTTCTCCACCTGATACAATTATTATGTCATTGTAAGCATGTAGAAATAAGATGACTTGTACAATTCTGTCAAGAGGTACAAGATGATTTGATAAGTGGTATTAATAATAGCAAACACTAAATTTCTGTGTATTTACCTCGGTATATAGCAACATTACAAGTTCACAGAACCTCAGAAATTTCTTGGAAGTCTTCAAAGAAAGCTCTTGAGGAGTGGGCAATACGGAAGCACCACAAAGGAGCACAGAGCTCCATCAAAATGAGAACCCTCACAATGGGGATCTTCACATAGTGAAATGCAAATATTTTTGAAATTGGTAAAAAAAAAAATGACAGGGAGGTTACATTGTCATGTAGTTTCTTTAAAACTCAGTAAGAGATTTGTTAAATTATCCAGAAAATGTTTCATAGTCACTCTGAAAATAGTTTTGTTAATTGATAATTTAAATCAATATAAGACAAAAATCTGGTATCCCCTTGCTAGGTCACCACTACTCACAAAAATATATATTTTGTCTTTCATAAGATATTAAACACTCAATCGTGTGTAATAATATTTTGCACAAGAGTTACAAGCTTTTGGATCGTATCAGAATTTGAATAGACAATTATATTTTAACTAAACTGCCATCTATTGTGTGTTCTTATCATACTCTGAAAAGATTTAACCCAGGCTAAAAAGATAATATGATTCTTTTATTAATTCTTCATATTATTATTCATGTTATTTTAACACATTTATTTTGTTTCTTTGTATTTACCAAGCTTATTTCTTGAATTCATGCAAAACTGTGTGTTTATTATGATTCAGTTTTATGTAGATATAGAATTTATATATTCTATTCCAAATCAAGGAAATAAAAAATCTCTTACCTGTTGCTGGAGACAATTTCATCCTCTCTAAAACTGCGATGATACACCACAAACAACGGGCTACAAACTTTTCTGTTAGGGGTGAGTATCATTCAGTGTTAATTTATTTCAATGGAAGTCAATAATTTGAAATCTGTCTCAGCAGTGTTTATATAGATGGAAAAAGAAAAAATTTCACAAGAGAAAATAGTTTGAAGGCATTATTATTATTGTTCTGCAGTGACTAACATGGCAACTGGTTAGTTAGTCTTATTACATGACATGTTAGCTTAATACCTTTATTTTAAATTATCATTCTATCTGCATTTTATGTAGCATGGTCTTTATCAGCAAATAATCCTTTGTTTATATATGTTAATATACTGTCAGGATTATGTTACAGTTATGTTGACAATAATGAAGTTAAATCTAGGTGTCCTTTTTCAAGAAAAGGATTAAAAATAATAAAAGAACCCTATTTCATTTCAATAGCAAATTAGTACAAACATACTCTATTCTGTTTCAAACACAGTTTATGCAGATGCTATTTACAAATGATTTGTACTTAACAGAACTATGACTTAATATGTCTTTAAATAATTAATAAAATGTCACCCTGGCTTATTGGTATTAGCAATCAACTGAAACAGTCTTTCTGTAGTTAATTATTCAGATCTCCAAAATGGAGTCAATCCTGGACAACTTTCTCACTGTTGACTTCCTAATATCACATCCCAGGAAAAAAGCAATAAACTCTAGGAAAACAGCTCCAGATTTGATGGTTGTACAGCTCATGTTAACTTGATACATGAGTTTACCAGATACAGTAATATATCTTGATATAGCCTTGGACAGACTTTTTTTCATTCTTGTATACTTTTGTGGAACAAAAGCATCAGCTAATTCCATATAATTCCATAAATATTTTGCAAAGAAGAACATTCTTTAGAGATTAATAATTGAAGTGATCCAAGAAATATTGCAAAGGAAATATCTCACAATTTATTTACAACACAAGTTCACTCATTGAGAATAGAATATGCCAGGAAGTACTGAGTCCTTAGACTTTGAGAAAAGAAGTATAAAAAAGTAGTCACAACTGCCATGTGACCTGTTTGGACTCCAAAAATGAATCATTTATTCCATTCTGTACTCTGGGAATAAATGCTGGTTAGAGAAAGTGGGGGAAAAATGTATTAGTTCTCAGTCACGTTTGTGCAGTGATGCATATGACACCCTTTCTCCTTGCTCCATTATCATTACAAAGGTAACACGCTGTCAGGAACTCCTCATACAAGGTAAGTTCCTGACAGCAGAGTGCTATGTCATGGTTTATTCGACCTGTGAATCTTGTAGTTGCAACTATCCAGTGGCTAAAATTATCCAATTTAGCCCAGTGTTTAAGATACTCCCTTAGGAAGAGCTGATCTGTCTAGATGGAACTGGCATGCCTGTCAGTTCTCAAAACCAGTAAGTTATTGTGAAAAAATAATAGTAAAAAAAATAATAATAACCAGTAAGTTATTGTGAGTGTGGGGAGAGTCCTCACGCCCGAAATAATATATTTTGACACCTAAAAAGCTAGGAACCTGATAGCAAATTCAGGATCAGAAATTCAGCCACTCTGCACTTTTAACATGGGTTTAGCAGCTTTCTTACCCACTTTTGAAACATAGGATCACTTAATGGATGTATTGGTTGTAGATGAAATGGAGACATGTAGCATGTGTAACATTTTGAGTCCTTCTAAATTTCTGTTCAGGCAACCTGCTTTGTACAGATTTTCACTGAGGATTTTAGAGCAGGGAAACTGTTAGGACAGAATCATGCTGCCCTCTGACATAAAAGGCAGAGGCTATTTTCCAAGCATGAGTAGTGCAGAAGGTAGATAGAGATCACTGTTCTGTCACACACTTGGACACAATAGTTTTAAAGACAATGACAGAAACAAAGATCCCCATTGCTCTAAGTTCTTTTGAAACCAGCACCACAGAAAACACAATCAGTGGGGAAACACAATCAGTGTTTCAGTCAGTGAATACATTTGAGACCTTGCTAGCGTATGGTTTCTCTGTGTAGGACCTCCAGACTTGCACAGCCTTTGCATGGCTATTGCATGGATGTGGATCTTTTTACACTGAGGGCTGACTGTTCCTCACCATTTATTGCTTTCTAACTCAGCTGTTGGCATAAGCCACCAGTGACCTTGCTGAGTGTAAAGCCCCATGCTAACTTCTTTGCCCACAGCTAAAGATTATCACTGGTTGTTACCTGATGTGATGTTATCACCCTCTGGTTTTCCATCTTGAGTATGTTACAAAGGATGTAACGTGTGTGTTAGTGGTTCATCTGTGGGATTTCTTGTTTTATTTCTCACGCACAAAATTCAACACACGTAGCCAGCTAGATGTAGTGCTTTAAGGGAGTGTCCCCCCATTAACACTTGCCTATGATTCTTTCCTTTTCCAGTGAATACCAGGATTAGCTAACTGATCAGATGGGGGCAAATAAAGTCCAGGCCTTATTTTGTCTGAACAATCCCTTCAGGTAGGTTTCATCCCATGACACTGTTTCACCTAAGCCCAAAGAATCTGAGTGAAATGTTTTGTTGGGTGCTTTAACATTTTCTGATTTCAAAGAATGGAAAAATTTATGCATTTAACTCTCTAAATTTGTTAGGAAGCAAAAAAATTGTGAGATAGAAACCTCATGAATTAAGCAAATGCCTGTTAGACTAACCTTTATGAAGGGGATTGAGCCCTTCTGCCTTGTGTTTTTCTTTCCTGATGAGCTCATAAAGTTCAATTGACAGAGTACATTGCCCTGCAAATCTGAGAGCAACAAACAGGCTGTGACAGTGCAGACAATGACAGTGTATGAGAAATAAAAGGCATTTATGTGTAGAACATAAATCCCTAGCTTGTTTCAACATTAATTTGAAATAAGAATGTATATCATCTCTGAGTTAACATCAGCTTCTTCTGGTGCCTGACAAGTTAAGTGGATTCTACTTTTATACATTAAAATAGTCACATTAGGAAAGACTTTTCATAAAAGGTGTATAGGATCTTTCTTTAAATTTTTTATAAGCTTTGATCCTTACAAAGTGGGAGAAAAATATGGATGTCACCTGGATTTTCCAAAAACTTGAATGTTTTATCTTTTAAAAGCTCTCTTGTTGTAAGATAACAAATAAATTAATGATACAGTTTGCTTTTAGTATAATTTTTATTAAAATTTATTAAGTATCTGAAACTTTTGTAATGCCCTAATTTATTATTACTTTTTAAGACATTCTCATTAACCCTGTTGCACATATTATTACACATAATATATGCTCCATAGTTCTGAGATTCTCAATATTGCAAATATCTCAAATATGCAAATCTCCTAAGAGGGTAACCCAAGCAATATTCCAAGTGACAGATGATTTCAACTTTAGGAATGTTAGTCAATATACACCCTTATTTAATCTCTTTCTCTACTGCAACAGCCTCAGGATCTCTTCAAACAGTATGTAATTTTAAAAACATTGTAGGTATGAACACATCACACTGGATAAGTTTGTACCCTTATAGTGTATAGACACTAGCCCCAAGGGCAATACAATTGAATGCACTGTTCATACCTAAATCTGATTCAGAATTTTCTCTTTAAATTAGTTGTCTTTTTACACTGCTTCTTGCCAAAACCTAGATATTTAATTTAAGAAAAAGTTTTGTCTAGATTTAGAACAACTCTGATGAAATTTAAGAAGAGGCCATGCTTATATTTGGCTACTTGCCAGGACTCTTCAGTATTACCTGGTCTGGGTTTCGGGCCCTCTTCTCCTGTCCTGCTTCTGAACAATGCTGCCACCCTCAAGCCTGCCATAGTACAGGGTCTAGACTTTTTGGTGACATTGGCTGCCCCTGGTTATGGGACAACCTTTGTGTGTGACCTCACTGTAACTTCTGAAATTTAATGAAGACACATCATATTATGACATTTAAAGCTCCATGGTCGATTATTTTATTTCAGTTTTACTTCATGTGGGAATAATAGCAGGTAAGACACTGGTTTGTAAGACATGTTGTGTAACAGGAGATATTTATGTGGGAAAAAATACTCTCACAAGATCTTGTCAGCCCTGGTTACCAAGAAATTATAAGTAAATACAACCCAACTCCCCCCCCACCAAACATGGACACAGATTTTATGGAATTTTATACAAAGGTATGAACAAATTATTCTCACGATAAAATACAGAAATTGATCTAAGTTCAATTATGCATACAGTCACAGGTCCTGTGACCATTCATAATTTAGAGGCAAAATGAAAAAACATAATGGAAATTATTCATCCTTATTTTTCACTAAACGCCTGTGTTTTAAATCTGATTTTACCTTTATCAGCCAGTTTTACATGGAAAGGAATTTGGCCACATATTGACTAGCTGTTCTTTATTTAGAAGTGTGAAAATAAAGCATATTAAACTTTTTATATGAGTGGTAGGATAAGGCTTATCACAGCTGATATAGCAAGGAGTTGGTGGATACAGATAAAAGTAAATTGCAAGAGGGTCTAGACTATCTCACATGTGAATGAGTTAGGGGAAACACCAAAGAAAACCACTGAAGTGTGAACAAGTCTGGCTCAGTACACATTCAAATTCTCCTGATTTTCATAATATAATTTTTCAAATTTTCACATTCTGAGTATATGTTTTACTTAAAATTCTTCTACCCAGACCTAGTAAAATCCTGGCTTCAAGGGAGAAAATCTCATTGTCATCAAAGGGCAGGAGCCTAGCTGAACAGATAGAAGGGGAAGAAATTAAGGATTCAGATGTTATTCTGCCAACACAGTCATTATGTGTAAGTGGGGGTGTGAAACTTGCTCATTAGTTTACTCTGCATCTGTGAGATGACTGTAAAGGCTAATCCAGTTTGTACACATCTTGATTCTTCCTAAAAAATAATTTCTAAAATAACTTCTCAAATACAAGGTCACCCTCCATTGTCTTCTAACCATATAGAAGAGAGGAAGATTGTAGGGCATGATTGCCAAATCATCAGTGATTTTAAACAAGATTGGTAGAACACCTGAGATCTTGGGAGGTAGAATAGATATTGAAGTATGGGTTGACAATAGATTGTGCAGCTTTGAACATGATGTTTTAGCATAAGTATATGACAAATAAATCAAGGAAGTGGAAAATTTTACAGCAGTCTAGATTATTTCCAGGGATCAATTTTGAATATTGTTTCTTGTTCCTCACTTGTGTGACAATTGAAATTTCAAAAATTAGGGAACTTGACCTAGAAGTTAGTTTGCTAACGAGCAAATACTGTGTTTTCTAAAGAAAAATACATGAGGGATTTTCTAGGTGTTAATTCTTATAAATCCTTTAAGGATTAATTAATTTAAGGATAAATTATCTTAAGGAAATTAGGATACTAAGAAAATTCAGAGAAAATTGTGGAAAAAACATATTCTGTCTGATTTTTTCTTCCTGCATGCTATATTAAATGATTGTTTTCTACATGTCTAGTGTGCTGAGCAGGATCAGGATATATACCCTGCTACCACAACCTTCCAAGAAACATTAGAGTCATAACTTATGAGTGGCAAAATTCAACCAAACCAGGATTATGTAAAAAAGTCAACCCCATACAATATAAATAAATCTGTGAGTTCAAGGAAGGTCATGCCACATTTGATTTACTCATTAGCCTGTGAGACAAAACTAACAAAATCAATTGAAGCGTGTTCCTCTGCCAGCTGGAAAGCGGCTTCCCAGCTAGTCCCAGCTGCCCTGGCAGGGAACCGTCTCAGCTCCGGTTAGGCAGTCGCAGGCGGACCGGCGACTTCCCCCCGGTGGGTCAGGAGCTACACGAGAGCTGTTGAGGAGGCGACGACGAAGGCAGGAAAAGGAGATTTCATGGCAGTGCAACACAATGATGTTTATTGTCACTCTGCACTTGCTAAGCACGAGGCCACGAAGTGAAGAACGGGGGTGGGGTAAGAGATTATAAGGGACCAGAAAAAGGGGCGTACACAAGAGGGAAAACCAATCAGGAGAAAGGGGATGGCATATAGACNAAGGGGAATGGGGGGAACTTGGAATAAACCATTACAGAACTTTTACAAACTAGCAGATAAATCCAAAACAGTAACAGCATAACATGAAAAACAAAACACGCCGCAACAATCAATGATTTGAGGGTATGAGGGAGAAGTTATTTGCTACTGGTTCCTGTTTTATCTTTTCATCCCACAAAACTGCTAGGTATTTTCATTCTGTGAATTGTTACATTTTTGTTCTTAGAAAGACTCAAAGAAAACCTTATTGATGAAAAATAATGAAAAAATAAGTAAAAAGATACCTGCAGCAATAAAAATTACAAGGTATGGTTTTTTGACCTGATTACCATATCATGATTATTACAAAATCCTCATAGGAATCTCATTGACTTTGACACAGAAAAATAGAACACAAGAGTTGAATATAGAGCATACTCGTTTTACAAGGTCAGTAAGACATAAGGTAAAAGCACAATACAGTACAGCCTTACAGCCAGATCATACAATGAAGTATGAAAGATATCCTGCATATACAGAACCTTTACTAAAGAAAAGAGTCACTGAGTATCTGTAAATCTTCCCATAAAAATGATCTTATTACTCAGTGTAGCAAGAGTTTCCAAGACCCTTCCCTTGAAAAAACACTTGGAATACACCCTAGGATGTTTTTTCTTGAGCAGAGATGTTGGACAAGATGACCCGCAGAGGACCCTTCCAACCTTATCCATGCTGTGATTTTTTTGCCAAAAAGTATTCACCAGTTCTTGTGTCTTAAATGTAACTAGTATATGGGTATGATTCTCTTCTTTTTAGTAGTGCAAGACACAAGCAATGTTATGGGACACTGCCCTCATTCCCAGAATAAATGTGTTTTATCTGTTCACTGCATTCAAACAAAACTGCAGCAAACGTTTATCAAAGGAAGACATCCCTAGAGACTTCCATGTTTCTATCTATATTCAGGTAGCTATCATTATGTAAGGTATATCTATTCATAAAAGTCTAACAGTGAGAAAAATATTTCAAATTATTGAAGACTGCTAAGCGTGCAGTGGTGGCTACTCCAGTTAACATGGAAATTGCATTAAAGGAATGAAGTCAGTTTAGTGACAGTTCAGGTGCTGAGCCAAACAAGGAGTAAGATGGAAAAGGCAGAAGCAACTAAGCTTTAGTTAGATGCGCTGACAAATCATAGTTTATTGAATGAAGGTTGAATGAAGGACTGAGACTACTGGTAGAGGTGAGAGTTTGAAAAGATATCCAGAGATGAATTGGACACAACACAATATGGTATACATAGTATATAGTAATTTTCTTAATGAAGTAATTTTCAGTGGTTTGTAACTTGGAGAATTTCTTTAGCAAAAGTATTATTTGTGTGCTTTTTAACCCCTGACAAGTGGTATGGGCTTGTCTATAAATCTATGTAAATATGCTGTAATTTTTCACAATCTAGTATTTACAAGGCCTTCTTATAGCAATCCCTCTAAACAAATAAAGGCAAATTTATATTTTTTAAAATACAAAGAGATTTCCATTGGCTGTTAAGATTTATACTTTTCCTTAACCTGTTTTACCAGAAGTGTCTGAATTGGGTATTAATTCTATGCTAGTTTATTCTTTTCTGAATATTGATGTATATTATTTTATAATAATAAAGGAGTATCTAGAGTTTACTGTAAATATCTGATGGCATGTATGCAGAAATACCAGTTGCCAAATATGCAAAGTTCTTTTACAACTTGGAACCATTTTCTTGGCAAGGGAATTCTATAGGCACACAATTTTTGCTTATGCAAGTATCACTGTATGAACCTTTCCGGTGAAGATGAAAAAGGAAATGTACAATTTGTTGATAAGAAATCAGAAAAATATGTAATGCTGTTCTTTGAAAATTAATGATGAAAAAAACTAAATCATCAAAATGCAATTTCAATTTTTTGAATGATTTCACTTTGCTTTAAAAATTACATGGAAAGCAATATATATTTAAATTTTTCCAAGACATATTTTTTGTCAGAAATTTTAGTTTCAGAGATGTTTTGCTAGTATTTCAGTTAGGGTACTACCTTGTAGATTTATAACCTACATTTTTTATTGACCTCTCTTTTATAGTAACATTTAATATACATTTGTGATAAAATCATCCTCTGCTTTTTTCTATAGTTAATTGTAGTTATTACAGTATTTGATATCTTTCTACACACTGAAATCCTCAGAAACCTTTAGTCCTCATTTGATAGGTTTTTATATATTGAAATACAGACAGTGATAAGGATTGTAAATAGCAATCCTGTTTCCTTCACATGAAGGAATGTGGAATACTTAGGTTTGAATGCATGTGCAGTACATGACTGAACTTCAAAATGAAGTAAAAATCAAAGGTCAACTTATTTCTAAGATCAGGATTTGTGTTGCTCAGAGAGAGGACTGTAATTTCTCTAATACATTTTAAGGGTCATAAGAATAGAAAGTTTATTTCCTTTTTCTGGATCATAAAGGAAATATTATTTTTGATAGATTCAACTTTTTTTTCACAGATTTTGGTATTTAGGTTGTTCTCCTGATTTATAAATTTTAGCCTAAATAATCAAAAAGGCTTATTATTTTCTAGTGAGAACTAACTTTTGAAATACAATTGTGAAACTAGAAATGCTGGCTTTCTAGAATGAAAAATATACCCGGAAACTGGACACTGGAAAATATGTTATTTATCTTCAATAGAATAGCTCAGTTAAAATATTAAAGATGAATTCTTTTAGTCAATAACACAAATTTTCCAGATTGTGACAGTGATCTCTGTAGACAAGATCCATCAGGAACATCTGAGAATTTGCTACAAATATGTGTATGCATTTGTATCTGTAACAATTGACCACAGTACTCTCAATTAAAGAAATTAAAGAAAACATCAAATGAAACAAATTCAGGGTATGCAGGGAGAATATAAGGCTATGTGTGAAAAAGGTGCATATTTTTCCTTGCTGAAAAGATTATTGTGAGTATGCTCCTAAGTTTTTTTTTCTTCTGTTTTTTCAGGTTTTTGCTTTTTTGTAGGTAGGTAGGCAGATAGGTAGGTTAGTTGAATGCTTGGTTTGGTTTGTTATTTATTGGTGGGCTTTTTGAAATCTATTTGATGAGAGAAGTAACTTGAGTAGTTTCCTAGGCAGATAATATCTTTCCACCATGAAAGTAGTAACTTTAGATTAGCAATTAAGGGAAGGAGTGACCCAGTCTATGACAGGGAATTAGTGGAGAACTTTTTTTTTACAGAAAAAAGTGGAACAAGTAATCACTATTTAAATCAGATTTCCTGTGCATTCTCAGTCAGCCCAAGGCTCAGTTCACTGCCTGTTTTTATAAATCTGCAGTTTATAAAAAGGTTCTACCTGCATTGCAGTTCTTCTTGAAAGTAGCAGTTACTAAAGATTTGAACATTTCTAGGCATAGGTTAATTATATTAATTGCTCTGAATTCTGCTTTCACAGCAGCGATTGCTTTTGTTGCGTGTGTAATTGGCACATTCATCTTAAGAAGAATTATTATGATAGGTATAATTTAGTCTATTTATTCATTGCAATTTACTGAACATTAGTATAACTCCATGGGGGCTTTAGCTACCAACAGGTAGCTGAAGTGTCCTGTTTGCTACCGGGAAAGAAAAAATGAGACTGCAACCACCTGTCAGTGTAGTAAGCCAGGTGTATGTTCTTCTGTGTATCATAACAATCCTCCAGGCAGGCAGCAGAAAGTAAAGTGCTATGTGGTTTCAGAGACAGAGACTGCCGTTTTTTGTTAGTTTATTTAATAACACCCAAGTATGAACGTGCTTAGGTTGTTAACAAAAAAATTATATGTGTGAATCAGATGAAGAAAATACTAAGAAGTAGTGTTTGAAAAATATTGTATTTGCCCTCAGTCAGCTTGCCCTATTGACTGAAAGCTAGCTATAGAAAGGAAATGTGAAAAATAAGGCAATAAACCATCTGATTGTTGACATTTTCTTTTTCCAGGATATATGGATAATTTTGCTTCTCCCTGCATGTTTTTATAGTTTTTTAAAGGTATTAACTGCTAGATTGTTACAGATGCTTGAAGCTACAAGCAAGAGAAATTAACCTAACTAAAGTATTTCAGGTTTATTCTACTCCCTTCCTTCCTCGGTTTACTTTGTTTTTCTTCTATATGAGTAAAATGCTTAGGATAGAGCAGCAAGTTTTATAGTTTTATTTTGGTTTATTTTGGGGCTTTTTTATTTAGTTTTTTTTTGTGGAGCCAGGAGATTGTTTGATTTTTTTTTTTCTCTGTTAAGTACTGATTGGCCTGATTGTCTTGTATTTTTGCTACAGACATGAATATGTACATGAAGAAAAGTATAAATATACAAATTCTTACATGACTAAAATTATAATGTGTAGTTCTGTGACTTGCACTGTTAACATTTTGCTTTTTTTATAATGTGTGTTAGGTTAGAATTTGTCTGCAATATTCTTTGTCACAATTCACGGATTATTTCCATTGAGGAAATATGGCATTTGCATGCCAGAGAGAATCTAGTCACTGAGTGTTCTGTAGTACTCCCAAATTCAGTTGCGTTTGCTTTCATGAAACTTTATTTCTCTAATTTTTCACTTATCTTTGTGTTAAGGAGGAAGACCTTACAACATGAGGCCAGCACTTATGCCTATGGGTATTAGTCACATTAGCTTAGTTGCCATTATTTTTGTATCTATAGTTTGTCCCTATGGGAGAAATCTTGCCTTCTGAACAGGAAGAATATAATTCCAGTATTCATCCAGAAGAAAAGAAAGCATACACTTATTGCGTCTGTAAATGAAGTGACCCAGGACTATGCTCCGTCCCTGGGGTCTAGCAAGGCTGATGTAAAAAGACTGATCTAACCAACAGGCACAGATCATGGTTCAAAACACGTCCCACACAACTCTGCCTCGGCTGTGTATCTGCCCATATTTCTGTTTCATGGTAAGTGTTGGTTGCCCACTACAGCTGAAATTTAATACATGATCATTTCTTACATCCTTGCTGGTTCATGATCTAGACAGGCCTTTTTTTTTCCACACCCTGGAAAAACCTGGAGAAACCTGCTGGAATTTAGTAGAAGTTACCCTCCTGGAAGTTAGTGGAAGAAGCTTCCCTTCAACAATTGCTACTTCTTCCACACTCTGAACCTGTCCTAAACAAGAATTAAGTGGTTGCCACGTCACCCTATTTGGATGAGCAAAGCCCAGGAGACTCTTCCATGCCATGCATACCTATAATCCACTGTATCGATACTTAGTGCACAGGACAATATTGCTCTGTTGCTATGCACATGTAATTTTTGACAGATGCTGATCTACCTGCTGCACTTGCTGTGAAAGAATGTTTCGCTGTTGCAGTGAGATTCTTGTGCCAAAGTTTCTTTCTAGTTCTGTGCAGTTCAGCAAGATTCTCATCCTAATGCATTTATCACCTCCTTCATTCTCTTCAATTTGCAGACACCAGGAAGTTTCACTCACTGGAGTCTAAACTACTGAGGTAGTGGAGCCTGATCCCTCTACTGAGCTTGATTCTCGCTCATTTAGTAGTGCCTCTCATGGAATATGGTGAATCAGAAGAGACACTCTAGAATTTAGAATTCCCTTCTCAATACCATCTAACTTAGTCAGTAAAATGCTGAGCTGTACCAGAGCAGTGGGTCAGGTTGTGTACCTCCATGTATCTAATTCAAATGCTGCTATGGAGAGTTAATAGCCACCATGCCTCTCTCCATACACTTTGCAACTTGAGAAGAGTTAAACTCTTCTTATGCCAAGTCTTTTAATTTTGCCCAGCTCTATACAAGATTCCACAAGGTCTCAATCCTTGGGTACATCTTCTTTGACTCTTAACAGATCCCTTTAGTATAACATTTTCAGACGTGGCATTCAGCCTGGAGAATTGAATTCTGGGGGTCCTGCCCAATAGGTATGGCATTATACTTCCTGCCTGTGGTGGATATTCCCTGATCTGGGTTAATCTTCAAACCTGGGAAAATGCTTATAGGGCTGGCTAAAACTGCACATATTGACAGTTGTCAGAGGCATTTCACAAGAGTTGACTTTTCTTTACAAGAGTGTTTCACTTCCACCATTCATAGAAGCAGGAGCATCTGACTATAAGCACTAGAGCTGCACAGTCCAGAGGATGAAAATTTCAGGCATTGGTGTTAAGGCAATAAGAAACTGTGCACATTGCAGGCAAGCCTTCAAAAATTCAGCTTAAGTGTATAATTTTCAAGTAAGGATGATAGCTACTTAATATTTTTATTTGGTTTTTTAGGCTGCTATTTAAATGTTATTTTATACTGACATCCTATGTTTTCTTATTAGAACAGTATCTATAGGGTAACTTCAGATTGTAAGTGTTAAGGGGTTTTTCTTTGGTTGGGTTTTATTTAGTTCTTTGGAGCAAAAAACCACAAAATACTTTGAGTTGACTTTTGAACATTAGGTTTAACTATAAATAACTATTTCACTTCCACATATTTGTAAGGCTAACTTGGGAAAATATTCTAGTTGAGAGACAGAAAATCCCACAACCTTTTAACTTACTCATGAATAATTTTAGTTTCTTGTCTCTGATAATGAATGGAAAAGAAGCACAGTCAGTTTCTGAATGGAATGTAACAGCATCTGTTTTGGCTTTTTTTGTTTGTTTTTCTTTGTTTTTTTATTTTAATTTATTGCTTTAAATAGCAGAAAACATTTATCTTTGGATCATATATTTGTCTAATCTACAAATGGCTACTGAGTATAAGATCTTGTGAAAAAAATTACATGAGGAGCGTTAATTAGTAATGAAAGGGAGGAAAGGGACTTTTACACCTCCTAGAAAAAAAAATGGGGCATTTTTGAGAGCTGAAATGCAAACAAGTACTCTTAATATGATAAATTTATAATTAACTGTGTCAGATAAACAATTTAATTAAAAAGAGAAAAAGCATCTCCTCTAAATAAGGAGGGGGAAAAGGTAAAAAAATGGATTTTTGTCATGAATGATTATCACTTTAAACCCTCTGTGGGATCTGTAGAGATCAGATCCAATTTCCATTAAGTGAAGATGCTTACAACCAAGTAGAAATCATGATTGACACTTTTTCAGGAAGGGAAGTCTTCTGTTGTAACCTCAGTTAAGCTGGGAAATTTGTTTTGTTTCTTTGCTTAAGAATTTTGTAAGTATTTTGAATGATGCTGTATGGTTTAGATAATATAGAGAAATAGTTTATATATGACATTTGTCTTAATGTGGGGTTATGCGCAATTTGAAGTAACTGCATTACAGAAGGGTTCTTATAATTCAAGGATCTGATGATTTTAAAAAACAGAATATGGAGAAACAGAGTACATTTCCATCAGAAAACAGGCCAGAGACATACCATCACAAAGACCTAAAGAAATAAGTCGCCTCTAGGTGATTGTGTGTGATCTCGAAGGCTTCTAGTATACAGTATCATCAGATAAACACTTAAGCTCACAAATCAAAAAAAGAGACTCCCAGCACCATATGCACAAGTACCTGCTTTAGACCATTAGTTCTAAAACTTTTCAAAAATGTAGTGCTACAGGTTTTTCAAAGCTCCAGGGATTTAAAAAGCTCATAAGTTCTTATCGCTTTATGATAATTTATACTAGTATGGACATCAATAGGATAATTAAAAAAAAAACCAAAAAAACACCAAACCCCATACTTTTTAAAACATCTATGAATAGTACCGTAATAAACACAAAATATTTTGCTGAAGGAGTCCATCATGCTTGATTTAAAGGGAATCCATGAACGTTTTTGACCTCTTTCCCTCTCTGCAGTTTGGCAAGGCTCAGACATATTTTTCAAGACAATATTAGCTAGGATTGCTGCAGATATTTGATATTATCAAGAGTGCCAGCCAATAGGAGACACATGTCAGAAATTGCTGTTGCATAAATAAACTGCAAGTGAATTAGGAAACTGTAAACCTAAAGCATGATGGCACAGAACAGAGCAGGGTAGGCAGAGCTTTCAAAACTGCTGTGAGAACCACTGCTCAGTCTCTGCCTGTGAAAGAGCATCTCTCTTCTAAAACAAGCTAACTCATCTACCATTCTGTACTCATGCAGGCCCGTTAAAATACTTCCATAAGCAACTATCTGGAAAGAGCAATTTGAAGATGCAGTCTGCAAATATGGAAAAAGTTTGAACTGTGTAGCTATGATTCAATCTCAGTCCTTCAGAAATACGCCTGAGTAGTTAAGCTGATGTAAGAGACAAGAGTAGCCTACCACAAACCAGCCTTAAATTGAAAGGAAATAGTTGTTTACAATACACAGAAAGCAATTTTCTCAATTTTATTCTTAAAATAAACATCTTTGGATGCTGTTTACATTTTCTAACCTTGTTTTTCAAAATATTAATTGAAATCAAGGCAACTCAGACTTCATTTGATCTACAATTTTATCCTTTCTTGGTTCTGTTCTTAAACTTAATTTTATTAATGGATGACAGGGGCACAGAGTTAATAACATAAATGAGAAAAGGAAGCAGTTGTCGTTCTCTTTTATTACTTACTGGATTTTAGGTTGCTTATATACTAGTATGCAAAGCCAAAATAAAACTTGCTTGATATAACCTTCACTCTATTTTCTGTGCACAGAATCCATGAAATCTCAGATCTCCTGTTATTAAAGATTAATATCTTTCTAACCTTGAACAAGAAGTTGCTAAAACAAAGATCAATTTTTAGTGAAGCATAGATAACAGGCTTAGAATACACCTGCATTGCTTTATAAATACATAAACAGAAACAGCAAGAATCAGTGTTGGTACTTATTGGAGTTGAGCCAAACTTTCATTTACTTAAGTGATGAATTTAAAACTTGGAGTTTTGATCTGCAGATCAAATTTAATGCCTTCAAAGAATTGCTATCCTCACAAGATGTTTCTCATGGAAATCTTGTGAAAAGAAACAACAGTGTGAGAACTTACAGTCATATGAGTTCAGTGACTACATACTCCCAAATCCTGTGGCGGATATATCCCAACTGGAAATCTTACCTCTGCTTCTATTTTTTAAGTATCTTGGGTTTTGACAGAAAGTTTGTCAGTCTATGTCTTTAGTTCTAAGGTAAGAGAATTCCACAATTCCACCCACCCACGCATCATGGTTTCATCGTCAAAACCCGTTTAAGAAAAAATTCCATAACCTGCATATTAGCAACAGTATGTTTCCATTAATTGAATTTTGCTTGCCAGCAATCTTGTGTGAAGGAGTCAATAAATAGTGATGTAGTTTTGGTCCCCATACACATTTACTTTTGAGATCCTATTAACTCTTTCCACTCCTAGGACCTACATCAATTCCATATGTCCTGAAGAAACAGGTTCATGAAAAAAAGCTCTGTGTTGGCAGTATGAAAGGCTTTGCCACTCTTGTCACAATAGTAATTTTCATGACGGGTTTTCACAGGGAATTAAAATATTTTAAGTAAATCTGTTCAAAATGTCCTTCTGAATATTCAGTAGCTAATAGAAAGACACTTGTTATCCCAGCATATAACAGCGAATAATGAGGATGTTGGTGACATGAATTAATTGCTTTATCACCATGATATAAAATATGTATAATTTATCAGTGACAATGCAATTTCTCCATTAGAAAAAACCGTAATTATTTATGAACATGTTAATGCTGCAGCTTTTCTCTTGGTAACTATCCAGTAAACCAGTGAATTCATGTCATCATTATACTCAAGTATATCAATTAGTGTGCATGTATTTTCCAGCACTTCCAAAGTTCTTCATGAGAATATTTTTATGGACAACTTCTTGGGGTATAAATAAACATTTTTGCTAATATATATCAGCTATATCAGCACTTGAGAACCACTTTCTATTCATTTCTGTAGGTGGTCTGAATTATTTTTGATTATTTTTAAATATTAATGCAGTACTGCACTAACTGTAATGTGCAATATTGTAAGGTATACTGAACTCTAAAGAGATTTGCAAATCAGATTAATATGAATCTTGCTTTACTGGGAACTGTTTTCCACATTTAATAGTTAAGTGGAGAAACCTGCTATTTTGTGATATTAGCAATAACATTCCAAACAAGCAATATAGTTTCTGACTCTGCAAGGTCATGGTCATTAGAAGGGTTTATTTATTGTCCTTCTCCATGGTAGAATGATACACTGTAATCTGATATAAAATAAGTTATCAAATCTCGTGGAAGTAAATTCAGTGTGTTTAAATGTAAAGTGTATTATCTTTACATTTCACAAAGTTTCTATTACTATTTGTTTTGGGTAAAAGTGTTAGAAAATGTATGAGGCTTTTATTGCAGGTCACTGCACTATTAAAGAATGTTTTTGCATGAAATCATACCCAAATATACATAAATCATGTTTCTGCTGTTCATCTCTATTTCTAGGGGTGGACTTGGCAGTGCTAGGCAAACAGTTGGACTCAATGATCATAAAGGTCTTTTTCAATCTAAGCGATTCTATGATTCTGTGATACAGCAGTTGCTCAGAATTACAGATTAGTCAGCCATACAGTTGATATCACTAGGCATATTGTATAGTATAATGTACAGGAAAGCAATCTTACTTTAAATAACATTTTCTCTACTTAATTTCTTAATAAATCAGCTCTACTTTTGGCACATTTTGTATTAATATGAAATAATTGGCATGAGAACAAGCACTGCAATGGACAAAAATGCAGGTGGCATTGGGTACAATAGGCCTTTATTTAGTGAAATAAATCATGTCATTGGGAACTTTAAAGTTAAAATGTGTAATTTACTGAATAACGCTATACAGAACTAGTAACAAGACTTTATTCCACTACTAATTAAAGAAGGCAAGTAATTTCAGTTTTGTACATCTACAAACAATAAAACTGCACCTGAGGTGGCCTTTATCACAAAATCATGGAATAACAGAATAATTCAGGTTGGAAAAAACATACATAATCATTGAGTCGAACTTTGATTGATGAGCAGTGTGTCAACTAGACCATGGCACTAGGTGCCAGTTGTTTCTTGAACACCTCCAGGGGTGATTACTCCACCACTTCCCTAAGAAGCCCATTCCAATACCTGAAAACCTTGTCAGGGAAGAAAATCTTCCTGATGTCCAACCTGAACGTCCAACCTGGTGCTGCTCTCTGCATCACCACCGGGCTGTGTTGTGGCTCCTGCCAGAACACAACCCAGTGGTGATGCAGAGAGCAGCACCAAGTCATGGTTCCAGGCAGGAGAGGGAATTGTGTGCTGGTGTAGTGAGACTGGACTGGGCAGTGCAGGTTAGTAGGACAGCAGAGCCCTTGCGCATGGGGTCAGAGAGTGTGGGGAGGAGAACAGGCCTTGGGTAATGAGTGGTGGGGTGATGAGATCTGGTGGAGCCTGCATGTGTATGGTTGTAAGAGCCCTGGACAATATGCAGAGGGTCCAGAGCCTGTGGCTGCTGAAAATTTGCTCAAGTATTTTCTGAGCCAAGCCTCTTTCACCCAAGGTACATTTGCAGTGCTACACACTTCACCCTTGGTCTGGGATTTCCCGTGTCCAGTCTTGTTCGCAAAGACCAAGGCAACAACCATGTCCAGTACTTCAGCCTTTTCCTGTGTCTTGGGTCACTGGGCTTCACATCTCATTCATCAAGACCATCATTTTCTCCAGTCTTCTCTTTACCACTTCTGGGTTTAGAGAAGTCTTCCTAGTTGCCTTCAGTATCTTGTTTCAGATTCATTCAAGATAGATTTTGGTTTCCAAGGCATGAATTCACCTGCACAGCCAGCTTGTGTTTTCATATTTCTCTCAGGTTACCTGTCACTGCTCCACCTTATTGCCTGTTTATAGTTCAAAGAAAGACATAAACTTGCCTTCACTGAGAAATATGAGCCATTATCAATGACAAAAGCCTCCTGTATTGTGACATTTTTCAAAAATTGCTTAACATTAGAACATTGCAATAATCCAGCAAAAGCAAGTGATGTATTAAAAATGTAGGTATTGTCCTCTAAGTTGTAAATACTATCAATGACCAAAGTTCTATTAATTTAATGACTAAATATTGAGAAATATGACTCAGAGCATTTACATTTTATTATGGTTTGATTTCACCGTGGTGTTTTTTCCCATGGGATTAATAGGGGTTTGGAGTTCTTCAATAAGACTGCTAAGCTACTTAATGCCAATCAAAGCACTGCTTTGACTATTAACATGGATAAGGCTAGAGTTTCTTACCTATTTGTGCCTAGCAATACATCAGTATATCCTGTAGACACAAGACTGGCTGAAGCCTTCCTCACTCAATACTCCTTCTTAAGCATCTCTGTAAGCGAGATGAGAGAATGTACCATATGAAAGGTCAATGACACACTGGTGATGCTTCACACTGCCTTTCTAAATAGATAATTAGAGTTTATACACTGTCTGGATAGACAAATCTATAGGTGAATTATGCTTAATGAGTTTAAGGTAAGACAGATGAGGTTAACCTTGTCATTGTGGGGAGGAAACTTTTCAAATGTACAGCATCTGAAACAAGTGTGGTCAGTAATAGTTCCTTTTTCCAGCTGACAAGAGAATTAGATAAACCTTCATGCTTATCTGTTCAAGCTGGACTCTCCTATGGTAGTTTCATCTCTTCCATTCCCAAAATTAAATACTCAAAATATTTGGTGTCATGAAATATGAAAAAGAGATTGCAGAATGTGGTACAGAGAAGCCACAGAGAGTACAAAATATCTGTTTAAATATAGGTACCTATATTGGGGTTTTGGAAGTGGGAGTCTACATGGTTACATGGGTGGCTTCTCTGAGAAGCTGACAGAAGATTTCCTGTGTCCTATTATAGTCACTGCCAGTCATCTCCAAGATATATCCAGTGTTGGCCAATGCTGAGCCCATCAACAATAGTGGGAGCTGCTCTGTGAAAACATATTTAAGAAGGAGGAAAAAAGAACTTGCTAGGGTACAGTACCCAGAGAATGGAGGAATGAGAACACATGGCAGCAACAGCCCTTCAGGTGTCAAGTCAGTGAGGAAGGGCCTTGTGAAGGAACTCATGCCAAAGAAGGTGGATGTACAATGGAGGATGTGACCCCTGGGAAGCCCATGCTGGAGCAGGCTGCTGACAGGACTCTTGGGCTACAGAGAGAGGAGCACACATTGCAGATGTGCTTAGAAGCCTGTACCCCAGAGACAGGACCCAGGCTGAACCACCTGATGTAAAACTGCAGCTTATGGGATGGACTGACATTACAGGAGTTTGTGGAGGAATATGTCCTGTGGGAAGGACCCCATGCCGAAGCAGAGGAAAAGTGTAATGAGTCGTCCCTCTCAGGAGGAAGGAGCAGCAGAAACAATGTATGATGAACCGATTCTGTTCTTTGCTCCTCTGGGCCACAGTGAGGAGGAGGTATAGAAGTGGAAGGCAGGAGGAAGGGAGTGCTGGGGAGTATGTTTTTATAAAGTTTTATTTTATTTCTCTACTACCCTATTCTGGTTTGGTTAGTAATTTAATTTCTCTAGGTTGACTGTCTTGCCCATGACAATTGCTGGTGACCAATCTCTCCTTGTCCTTATTTTGACAATTGAGCCTTTCATTATATTTTCTCATCCCTGTGCAGCTGAGGAGGGCCATGATAGTGGATCCACCCTGGGTCAACCCACCATAGTATGAAATGTATGAATCTCTTGGGGTGGGTTTCCTTACACCATGGCAAAAGCGGCATGTGGGGAGAAGAACTGCAAAATAAGTAAATTGCAAAATCTTCAATTTTATTGTAAATAGATAGAAATCTTCCAGTTGTATGTGTAATAACTTTGAATGAGGAAGGGTGTAAGTTTTCATTACACTCTTTAAAAATGCCTTGCCATATTGCCAGAAATTTGACTGATCTGTAAAGAAAAGATAGTGCAGAAGTAGTTAGAAATTTTAAAAGGGAGCTAGAAATTCTAAATAAAATCTTCGTATGTTTTTAAGTTTGCAATCAATTTATCTCAATTGGCAGAGCTGAGCAGTGAGTTGTAGCTGAAAATATATGATGGAATGTCCTTGCACATTTATTTTTGTGGAGAACAAAGGCATGTGCACTGATGAGTACACTCTTAGTCAGCAAATGCAGCTGCATTTACTGAAAATTTTGTCTAAAATCAAATTTAACACTTCCTAGTCACACTACCAGGAAACATGCAAAATGAATAATGAAAGAAAACATTACATAAAAGTTTATTCTGAATAAAAAGTACAAGTGATAGCTGCAGTTAAAGTTTACTTATCTGAGCTTAATTTCCAAAATTGGGAAATTTATCTCCCTACTTTTTAAAGGTCACTATGTTTTTTTCTCATTAATAGGAGCTAGCTGTGAACACTGTACTTCTGACAAAGTAATGCTCCAAAATTAAGTAAATATTAATTTGCCTCAAAATATGAATCTTGGGAGAAATTGCAAGACTCTGTTATGTGCTCTGGAAGTTATATTTTCTGGCATTATTTCCCTTCCATAATGTAGAAAAAATGGTATTGCAGAGATTTCATTCAGAATTACTCTGGGTAGAAATGTTAAAAAGGAAATTCTTCCTTTTTATTCTAATTTCTCTCTGAAAACATTTAATATTGTTTATCTTCAATAACACCTGAAAAAATAAACTACCAAATCAACAAATATTCAAGCTAATTACGATAGGTTGTGAAAAAGAGGACATTTCCTCCTTTTTCATATAACTGATGCATGAAAGCATATTGTTGAAAACTTCCACTACATATTAATAACATTGGAATGCAAGTGCTGCTTGCTGTTAAATAACGCAAAGTATGTAAATGTTTAAAATAATTTGGATTATATTTTTGCTATTTAAAATTATAATATAGTAGTAGGATGAAATATTTTGTTCAAATCAATATTATGCAGTTGTATTAAACCTATATTAAATATATTTAGGGATTTCTATATGTTTCATGATCTTTTTTAGTAGAATTTTCATGTACATATAGATAACAGGAGTTTTTCTCTTAGAAGCCTTTTTTGCTGGCTAGCTCCCAAACCCCCACCCAGCTTGTGTGTCACTCGCTCTCCTCAGCAGGACAGGGGTAGGAAATGTGATAGAAAGCTTTGACAAGTCAAAGTAATGACAGGGAGGTTTTTTACTGGTTGCTGTGACAGGGATAAAAAAAAATAAACTTGGCAGAATTAATTAAATTTATTATAAACTAAAACTTGATCCAGGTGAAAAGAATCAAACCCAAAAACTATAATACCTCTCTCTCACTCCCTACTTCTTCAAAGGTTCAGCTTCTTTTTCATTCCCAGCTTCTCCATCTTCCTTTCTCCAAGCAGCACAGAGATATGGGAAATTGAGACTGTGGTCAGTTTATAATACTTCCTCACTGTTGATCCTTCCTTCTTACACTTTTCCTCTGCTTCAGCAGGTGCTTTCCACAGACAGGAGCACCTTAGGAAATATCCATCTGGTCCGACATGAGGTACTCCAGTGGTTGCAGCATGGGTACCTGCTCGAGGGTCTGTAGCTCTTCCTCACCTACTTCATCTGACTTTGGTACCTTCAGGGCTCTTTCTCAGACTTTTTTTTTTTTTTTTTTTTTTTCCTCCCCCTCTAGGGCAGGGGTATGTTNNTTTTTTTCTTCATTCCTCACACTGAAGGGCAGGGATTTGCTGATATTTTCATGTAGACACACAAGCTTGCCCGAGGGTCCCAGCTGAGACTTGCAGGGCCTCTTTTGGAGCCAGCTGTAGTTGTCTGTGTCCAGCACTTAGCAGCACCAGTCATTCCTCACGGACGCCATCCCTGTGTCGTACCCAGGACATCTCTCTGGCTGCCCTGGGTGATCCGAGACCCCGGCAAGGGGTTCAGAGACTCTGGAACAAAGGCAAAAGTACCAGTGCCTTCAATTTTAGCC
>VWYN01012175.1:432-13600 GCA_013400075.1 Hippolais icterina | reverse complement strand
AAAACAAGTCATGGTTACCTTAGTCTTATCTATGACTCCAATAAAAAGAAAAAAAAAGGGGAGATGTGAGGAAAGAGCAAAGCCTGACACTGCAGAAAATTCCTGGGAAGCACGAGAGAAAGCAGATTACATACAATTTGAGAACAGGAAAGGCGTCCTCTTTCTTTGAAGCCTGCAAACCTTGAGAAAACTAATAAACTGTCAGGCTGATGGATTTATTACAGGCCTGCAACCAGCTTGCGTGCGAAGGACTGAACAGAGATTCTCACACTAAGTGTATAAGTACTGTCTTAAATCTGCAATAAACAGATTAATTTTGCTCTCAGCTTGTGTGTCTCACATTCATATGCCAACAAACAGCAGATGTTCAGTTCAATTCTTTCGATAAGCCTCAGGAAAGGGAACAGTCTAGTACTGTAACTACACAAATCACTAAAAGTAAAAACAAAATACACAAATTGCTTGGCTACAAATATTTTATAACTATAGAAATTTTCAGGGTTGGGGAAATGTTAAGGGCAAAATATGAAGAAAAACTATAAAATCCTGAATCGAGAAGAAAATGGTTCTCTCTCCTAAGACTAGGGGCTATGGAATGAAACTAGCAGGTTCAAAACAAAAGGAAGCACTTCTTCACAATATATAGTTAAGCTACAAAACTTGTTACTGCAACCAAGTTCCTGTAGGTTCAAATGCAACTACATATATTCATGGAAGAAAAATCTGCTAAGGACTATGAAGTACTCAGACACTACCTCTGCCTTGGGAAGTCACTAACACTGAAATTACTGGAGGATTCATCCCACATATTTTTTGTTATGGCTTATAGCTTTACAATTCACTTTGATATCTCCTGAAAGAAATTTAGGACACCTTTTTTTCAAATGTCAGAATGATTTATTGTCAAGAATAAGAGGATGAGCGTTTTTTCACTTAATATTTTGATTATAAACTTGAAAGAACCATTAATAGAGGGTGTGCTTAGTAAATAAATGTTTGAATTATTGACTTACACCACCATTTACTACTGGTGAGCAAGCATCCCTACAATATAGAAAGAAATACAGTATGATTTTCTGAAACTAATAATTTTTATTTAGATAGATTATAAATAAAAGCTGCAAAGAGTAAATGGAAGTGTTTTGATTTCCTAGGAGAACAAGATGGAATTTCACCACCTGTTCATCCATCTCCCTTCCGTTATTAACTTCCAAACCTTGACCAATCCAAATCAAATTTAACAGTGTTAAGTAGATACTGAATTCCTAGAAGATTTGTTGAAGTTGGTAGCTGGGTACAGAAGGAGCCAAATTTATAACTACCTTCTTGGAGTCTTAACTGAAACCCTTATCCTCTTACAAAGGGTGGTAGTGCAGGGAATAGTCAGTTTGCACACATGTAGCTAAGAACTAGCCACTCTACTTGTTTCCACCTGCCCAACAAGACATTGTCCCACTTAAAAAAGCACACATGCAAGTGTACTTGCAGTGAAAACACATCAGGATCAAAACCTTTTAATACTTGTAAAACAAAATCCTCACTATCAAGTTATGTGGAATATAGTAGTTTTTAATTGTGATTCACCACTTTATTACTCTTCCCAGTAATAAAGCGTTAAAAATAGTTTGTGTGACAGTGTAATTTCAAAAACCCGCACCAAACAACACCTAAATAAGCCTGCAAATTCTTCCCTCTTGCAAAAGCTTGCTTAAAGTTCACTGTAACTTCTCTCTTTTGTTGGTTTTATAATGTAATCAAAATCTAGTATGCTTCAAATATTCCATTAAGTAGAATAAATGAAAAAATAACATACTAATATATTTAGTTTCAAAAAAAATCAAATTAGTTTTCTCCTTACCAGATAAATTTAACACAATTTACTATTTGCACTTTAACATCCCCTCCCCAACAGTAACAATTTATATTTAAGTGTATTTGACATTGTATTGGGTTCTGAGATTCCCCTGCCACCCATGGTGAAGACCATGGTGACACAGGTTATTCCACTGCAGCCCATGGAGATCCATGGTGGAGTAGATGCCCACCCTGCAGCCTGGGGAAGACCCCATACCAGAGCAGGTGGATGTACCCTGAAGGAAGCTACAGCCTGTAGACAGTTGAAACAAGAATAGGCTCCTAGCAGGACCTGTGGCTCTGTGGAGAGGAGTCCACATAAAAGCAGGTTTTCTGGCAGGATCTGTGACCCCATGGGGGATCCAAGATGGAGAAGTTTGTGAAGAACTGCAGCCCATGGGAGAAGGTCGTGGCTTGGGAGCCTGGTATGCATGCATCTCTAAAGGTGGGGCACCTGGAGTAATTGGCTACTGGAGGGACCAGAGGGTCCAAGACAACTGCCAACAAGACTGTGTGGTCTGGGAGTGGAAAAAGAAACTCATTTACGTGTGTGGGTGTGTTTCTGTGGGGGGCAGCTGGGGAGACTGAGGGGACCTAGGGGCCAGCTACTATGTAGATCAAGTGTCTCAGCCCAGATAGCATGTGCATGTGAGAGGGGGTCTGTACTAGCAACTGGAGTGGGGCTATGAGCCTTGGAGGCTCATATGCCCAGGTGCAAGCAACTACGGAGACATGGGGATCCAGGGGCCAGATACTAGATAGACTGAGAGTCTAAATCCAGCTACTGGATGGATACATATTGCATATACATATATATTTCCCACTAATGAACCTTCATCCTGGTCATCCAGAGAGGGGAACAGGATGAGGCCATTGTTGCTGTTTGTCTGAGTGCTGAGTGTACTGTCTGTGTTCTGTGTTGCTGGCCATATGTATATGTACACTATATATGTATTTGCGTACCTACTGGGAATACATTCTCAGTCTTGCTACTGGTTGGATCTGGGGATATTGAGCTGTGGCAGGCTTGTTTCTATGGTGCTGCCAGATTCAGCAATTCCCTAACAAGCAATCAGGATGTTTCCCATCTTGATTGAACTACTGAGCACTGTAAAGTGTGTTCCACTGAAAAGGCCTGATGGCTTTCAGGTCACAGGTTATTCAATTAGTTAACCAGAACAATACTCCAAACTGGTAGACCTGTACCACCAAATATGGGAAATGCTGGTCTTATCTATTTAGTTTTTATCCCCATCCTAATGCCAAGCATAAGCATGACAATTAAAGTAGAAGGTTTTATGGGTTTTTGTTATTTTTTCAGGTTTGATAACTTATCACTAGGACAGTGTCTAATTACTGCCTGCTGGCTCTTGAGTTGGTAATTATTAATCATTATCAATAAACTTAAATCAGGAACAATACACTATTTTTCAAAACCTGACTACAGATGGTTTCTAACTATCTGCATTAATCTTCAAGTCTGACACTTTTCAAGACATAGCTATGCATGTAAATAAGAAATTCTTCAGTCTTGGTAGCTCATTATAAAAGAGGAATCCTTAATACTTCTTACAGATACCAGTGAAAGCCTGTTAAGTAAGACTTATTAGTTGCACTATAGTATTTTGCACAAGTAGACAACACACTGAAGAATCATTATAATTATTTTAGTGTTAAAGCAAAAAGGGCTAAGTAAAACCATAAGTGGATGAGTGACTTGCTAGTGCCAAAATGGTTGCATAGTTACTGTTTACTTTGAACTAAAATATAGCAAAATTTTAAAAAAGCACAAAGCTATTTGACCGATCGACCAGTGGACGATGATCTGGGGGAAGGACCCTCAAAGCCAGCATCCAGTTACCTGTTTAAAAGTCAGAAGTAAAAGAGTTTTTTCCCGGGGCTTGTTTGCTTTTAAATGTGATTTCACAGAGGCGTATTCAGCTCTCTTAAGTGGTTTACCAGGGTGTCAATATTCAAATTATCCAAGTTGGGATATTATAGTCTGGATGGGTAGACAACTGGATGGGTTTAAAAACTAGTTGCATGACTGAGTTCAGAGTGGTGGTTAATGGGTTGTAGTCTGCTGGGATGCCTGTGACGAGTGGGGCATTGCAAGGGTCTATTCTGGGACCTGTCCTGTTTAAAATCTTTATCAAACACCTGGAGGAGATGACTCTTTCTCTTGACAAGTTTGCAGGAGTTGGGAGGATGAAGTAAATACACTCAAGGGCAGGACTGCTTCCAGAGAGATCTAGACAGGTTGGAGAAATGGGCTGACACAAACTTACTTTAATTCAACAAGGACAAATGTCAAGTCCTGCACCTAGGGAAGAAGAACCCCTGGCATCAATACCATCTGCAGACTGGCTGGGGAGTAGCTCTGCTGAAAAGGACCCGAGGATCTTGGAAAACAGCATGCTGAATATGAGCTAGACCCATGCCCTGGCAGCAAAGATGGTTAGCTGTATCCTGGGCTATATTACCGGGACCACAGCTAGTAGATCAGGAGAAGCAATTATCCTCCTTTTCTCAGTGCTCATTAGATCACATCTAAAATGATGTATCAAATTTTGGGCACCCCAATACAAGAAAGTAATTGATAAAGAGGATCAGCAGAGGGCCACCAAGATGTCAAGGCGATGGAGTACTTGTACTATGAGGAGAGGCTGAGGGAACTGTGCTTCTTCAGCCTGGAGGAAGGAAGGCTGCAGGGGGACCTAATAAGAGGCTATCAAGAAGACAGAGCCAGGCTCTTCACAGTGTTGCATAGTGGGAAGATGACACAATAGGCACAAATTGAAACAAGCAAGGTTCACATTGACTATAAGGAAACTGGTTTTCACCATGAAGACAGTCAAGCAGTGGAACAGGGGCCCTGAGAATTTGTGCAGTCTCCAGTCTTGGAGGTTTTCAAGCCCTGACCAGAGGGAACCCTGAGCAAATTGGTCTGAATTAGGTGTTGACCCTACTTTAAGCAGGAGGTTGGACTAGACTCCTCCAGAAGTCCCTTCCAACCTGAATTGTTAATTGTTCTTTTTTTTTTTTTTTTTTTGCTCTTTTTGTTTGAGAAGAGGACCCTTNTTTTTTTTTGGCCTTCTAGCATGAGAAGAGGCTCTCTGAAAAGAAGTGGAACAGCCAAAAGTAAAGACACCTAAACACAATGCTGAGTTTGGAAAGCAGCAGCCACTGCATTCTCTTGTTTAGCCTTAGCCTTTTCCCAGTGCCTGCATCAGGAACAATGCAGGGATTTAGAGAAGCATTCTGTGTGTTTATGTCCTGAGAGCAGGATCAGGCTTTCAAGCTCTGCTCTGTAGACTGCCACTAGGTCCTCGGCAGCAGGTACTACAGAGCTCACTGCCTGTGTGGATGAGAGAAAGTGACCAAGGGATCAACAGCTAGGATTCCAGGCGGCTTGCAGAAGATTGCCGCGTGCTATTGTTATTCTCCCTACTCATGTCCAGTCGTCACCTACTCTGCAGCATGGCGGAAGGCCTATCCTGCTATTCCCACTGAGTAGCGTCTCCCAAGACGCCACTCCCAGTCTGGAGCGCGGGGACGAATTGATACAGATCGGCTACCGTACACCACCACCTCCCTGCCTTTTCCGGGTGCTCCCCACCCCCCTCCACGCTGCCGTGACAGTCTAGGACGTTCATGCTCCAGAGGCAGCAGCGGTCTAGCCCGGCGCGACCTTCACCACCGACGGGAATCCTTATGATACAAGAGTAAGGGACGAGAGAGGCCGCACAAAGTGGTCCCGCCGCAGTGGAGAGAGATGCGAGCCGCAGTACACCCTCTCGCCAGTGACTCACCTGTTGAGTCTTCCATGCCACCTGAAAACGCAATCTGGAGATAAAAGTTGCCACTGCCGCTGACCAAACTGAATGCTGTATTCACCACCTCACATTCCCGATGACGTGGCAAGTGCAGCACGGAAACACGACTCGCGTCAACTACACGTGACCAAGAAAAAGAGCAGCTGGGAGAAGTAAACCCCACCCCGTCTCCCCTTTCCTCAACTAATCACAGAGCTGCGTGGGTACGGCCTCTCTCCAGAAGGCCATCGTGTGTCATAAATACTCCTCATGTTTGGTGAGCTGTGCTTGTGGTAGGGTATATAGCAGAGTAAAATGTGCTGCACAGCAGCAGCTGGGAGAGAGAGTGAAAAAAGCTGAGAGAAACAACCCTGCAGACACCAAGGTAAGTGAAGAAGGAGGGGGAGGATGTGCTCCAGGCACTGAAGTGAAGCTGAGTCTTGGAAGAAGGGAGGGGTGGGGGGAAGGTAGTTTTAGATTTGTTCTTATTTCTCATTATCCTGCTCTGTTACAATTAATTTCCCCAAGCTGAGTCTGTTTTTCCTGTAATTGGCAAGTAATCTCCCAGTCCTTATCTCTCTCTCTTTTCCAGGCTGAACAGGCCTAGCTCTCAGCCTCTCCTTGGATGTCACATTCTCCAGCCCCCGACCAGCTTGGTGGCCCTCTACTAGGCTTGTTCCAATATGTCACTATCCTTGTACTGGGGAGTCCAAAACTGGACACAGTACTGCAGATGCAGTCTCACAAGTGCTGAATAAGGGGAAAGGATCACTTCCCTCGACCTGCTGGCTGCACTTTTGCTAATACAGCTCAAGATGCAGTTAGTCATATTTGCTGCAAGGGCACACTGCTGGCATTGTCAACTTGTCCACCAGGACCCTCAGATCCTCTTTTGGGGAGCTGCTTCCCAGACAGTTGGCCTCTGCCTTGTATTGTTGCATAGGGTTATTTCATTCCAGATGTAGGACTTTGGATCTGATTGTGTTGAGCTTCATGAGGTTCCAGTCACCCCATTTCTCCAGCCTGTCCAGGTCCCTCTGAATGGCAGCCCTGATCTCCAGCATACTGACTACTCCCCCAATTTGGTGTCATCTAGAAACTTGCTGAGAATGCACTACATCCCATTGTCCAGGTCATTAATGAAGACATTAAATACCAGTATTGGTCCTAGTACTGATCCCTGAGGGACCCCACTAGTTAGTGGCCCCCAGCTAAGCTTTGTACCACCATTCACAACTCTTTGAGCTCAGCAGTCCAGCTAATTTTCCATCTACCTTATCATGCCCATATCCTAACAATTTAGAGATAAGACTATAGGAGACTGCATCAAAGGCCTTGCTAAAATCAAGGTATAAAACATCCACTGCCATCTGCTCTTCAGCAGCGCCAGTTGCTTCATTACAGAAAGCAATGATATTGGTCAGGCATGATTTGCCCTTGCTGAAACCACGTTGGCTGCTCCCAATCACCTTCTTTCATCTCTTTAGAAATGGCTTCTAAGAGGATTTGCTCCATAATCTTCCTGGGAAAAGAGGGTAAGGCTGACCAGCCTGTAGTTCTCTGGATCCTCTTTCTTGTCCTTCCTAAAAATGGGAGTTATGTTTGGCCTGTTCCAGCCATCAAGAACCTCCCCCAATTGCCATAGCCTTTCAAAGATGTTAGTGGCCTCCAAATGATATTGGCCAGCTCCTTCAGCATGCTTGGATGCATCCCATCTGGTCCCATAGACCCATATACATCCAATTGGCTTAGAGAGAGCAGGCTTTACCAGTAAAAACTGAAGCAAAAAAAAGCATTGAGTAACTTGGATTTCACAATGTACTTGATCACTGAGTCCCCTGCCCCACTGAGCAATGGGTGCACTGTGAAAAAAAGTACAAACTTATGTCACTTAATAGGATGAACCTTACCTTAGTTTCAGTGTGCTTTCCAAGAACTTAAGGAGGGATGACATTGAAGCACAAAAGCTCAGCTAGTTACGACAACCTTGCCTGACAATAAACCTGTGGAAACTGGTTCTGAGCGTGTAACAAAGGATGAAAACCAGCCCAGACCATTGTCTCTCATCACACAGCCTCACAAAGGATCGGCCCACTGTAGATAAGCTTAGGACTGTAATTGGGTGATAGTCCACCTGTATATTCTATATAACCTGTGTGTTACTTATGATTAGGGCCCTTCAGAACTAGGCTGGGCCACTGCATGCACATTGCAGTAAAGTATTTCCTTTTGCAGTTCTGTACTTAAGGGTGTCTGCATCTCCTTTGTTCAGCAATAAAGAATCCTGCGACAGTTTTGTCACCCCAGAAGGGACTTTGACAACTTACTTGACTACACCAGCCACTACAACCCCCTGCGAGTCAACAACCCACTGATGTCAAAAGGTGAGTTCACCTGGGGAACTTGAGCACAGGGGATACCATTTAGACAGATTTTTTTTGCAGCAAGGAGGTGAGAGTTAATAATAATGAGGACCAGACACAGTATAGTGAAAGGGTCACCTTTAGGTGAATTGCTAACCAGTTGGGTGAAAATAGATGGAACCCAGGGGTTATCTAAGAAAAGAGCACTGGAACTGCATCTGGATACCTGGCCCTGGTGGAATTGCAAGCCAACAGTGGCCTGAGGTGGGGAGTTTCGATTATGATAGGCTGTATTTTTTTGTGGCTCAAATTGTAGGAACGGTTCCCAGGGCAAATGCATTATTGGTATATTTGAAATAGTTATGTCTGACAATGGAAACTTCCCCCTCCAAAAGGGAACCAATCTCAAGGTACCTGTCCAAATGGGGAATTTATTCAAACCTCTCCCCTGAAATCCCCTTCTACACCCATTGATGCTCCTCCTTCCCTTGTAATGTTGCAGAAAAGAGTCCAGGATACAGGCAGGGGTAGCGAAAAGATAGAAGCATCCATGCTGGTATTTGGGTGTGGAGGCAGATAAGCTTGCCAAGCCTCTCCCCTGGAGGGATGTCCCTTGAATGGGCTGTAATAAGCTCATCTCAGCCCTCCTCGGGAGAGATACCACTTACATAAGGCTATCCTCCCTGGTCATGGTGAGATCCCATCATGTTCTGGATACCCATGTAGATTCTTGCTAATCCATTGGTCTTTCCCCTTTGGTACCACCCTCGCTTTCCCCCATAAAAACCCCAGCTTTTGCCCAGTTCAAGAGGGAGCTGTCGTCCCTGGTCCCCTTCGCAGGGTGCTGGATAAAGGCTACTCCTGTCTCTCTGTCTCTGAGTCAGCCTGGGATAACCTCGCAAGGCAGAGCTGAAATCACTACTAAGAGCTGATCACTTGCAGCCACAGGCTGCACCCACCTTGCTGAGGTTGCCTGGTGGCCAGAGGACTGCCCAAGACCCCTAGAAGTTTGTCTCTTGCAAGACCTCTCTCTGGGAAGGTTGCAGCATCCTGGATGTTGGAACCCTGGAGGCTCAAAATTTCAGGCTTTCTGAGCTGAGGAGTGCTGATCCTCAGAAAAGCACAGCATTTGACTTGCCTTGGAACAGGCTTCTGAGATTGTGTGATAGCACAGGAGTTGTGGATGTGTGATTTGAGTGGTGTTGTGTGATCTCACAGGGTGAAAACCTGGATTTGGGGTTTTAGTATATAATAATGTATATGGGCCAAGATGGAGGATTCAGGGCGTTGTCTGAGTTCATCTTCTTCACCTTCTTCCTTCTTCTTCACAGATTTGGGCGGTTTTCTCTCATTGGGTGAAAGGAGCCCGCATTGCAGACCTTGGGTGGTCATTATTGGGTCAAAAGTATAAATAATACAAGTGTCACCTTGGTATTGGGTAATTATCTCTTAAATAGCCTTGGTAAGAGAGAGAAGCATGCCATTTTACCTCGTTTCTCTAACTTGTAAGTAGGAGCTCACGCCTCGTGAGACTGTAAATACCATAAATAGATAAGATATAATAAATAACCAAGACCGAACTCAAACTTGGCATTTCCTGAGTGTTATTCATCCTGACCTTGGCAGAACAGAAAAGAAGCCTGAACCTTTACACTGGGTTGGACCAACAGACCCTTGGCTGGCCGCCAACAATCGGGGGATCTGCAAATGTGTGCATGCACATGTGTGCTTTCACTAGTGAATTTATATCCCTTCCAGCTCTCTGTGTTTATGTTTCATTTGAATCCTAGTTTGTGTGTGGTGTTGACAACACCTTGTCTATGGCAGTCTGTGTGACTGGCTGTATCAATGTCCTGTATATGTTCTCTCTGTGTGTGTGTCTCAGATATGTGCTCAGCTTCACTGCCAGCTGAGCCTGCAACCAGGAAAGTAACAGCTGAATCCCTCAGCCTGGGCAGAGACACTGAATTCCCTGGGCTGGGATCCACCAGCTGGGCAGGAGAGTTCTGGCCATGGCTGCTGGAGGAGGCAGCTGTGCTCCTAACATCCCTTAACATTTTCATAGTCTTCACTCGATCTTGTTGAGTTGTGAGTACTCCCAAGATTACACATATGTAACTTATGTAAAGGGTACTGATCTGACATCAGGGGACCAGGGGGCTCTGGCTAGCTCTCACCCTGGCCACGCTGGTCAAAAATGGCCGTCCCTAGACTGCAAGCAGCCCAAGTAACAGTAGAGAGCAGAGCTGCTTTCTGCTCTCTTGGTCCTGGATATCCTTGGCGTCTAGGTTCAAAGCAAGAGCCAGAGAAGGCTCTCTCACAGAGGTCTTTATTCTTCAGAGGGGGGTGCAAGAGAGGGTGAGCAGGGTCCAGCGCCAAACTTTTAAACCAGGGGGCAGAGGGGGTGGGGAAGGTAGGTGATTTGCCCCAGGTTAACACAGGGCAGGGTCAGGAGAGGTGGACAAAGGGACAGGGGAGGGGAAAACCTGGGATAAAACCAAGATAAACCAAACACCGGGGGGATAACAGGAACAAACCATAACTTATCAAACTTATCAAAAACCCACCACCACCACACTGATCCTCTGTTAATGTGCCTACAGTGATAAATTTGTAACCAACTTTCTAGAGCTTTATGCAAGTAACCAAACAGGAGCTGTGGTCCTAAATCATTGGGTTAATTGGAACAATTGGACTGAAAATGTTTACAGAATATTAGAAGGACAATAGGATGTGTAAATGGTTTAAACTGCAGGACTAGTGACTGGGATTTGTAGTTTGGGGGATGAAAAGAGAGGCTTACCAGAGTATATACAAGACTTCCTGTAATTAAGAAATCACTTTTACCTATCAAATTGATAATGATGTTGGCTATAAAGCCAGAGGAAACCTGAGAGAATCAGGCTAAGGCTGAGCTGTCAACAAACTGACTTTCCAAATTTGTGACTAATCAGGTAGAAAAGGGAAATGCACAGCTGAAAAGAAAGAGCCTCATCTTGCAGAGATTTAAACCTGACAGAGCCAAATAGTAGACCCAAGAAGTGCAGAGGAAATCATTGAATTGTAGAGGAACAAACATAACTCGACTCTGCCAATAATATACCTAGCGGAAATGTAAATCCCTCATAGACAAATGCACTCCATCCTGCTTATAAAAAAGTGGTGGCTGGACAGGACAGCCCAGGGTCAGACAGTCCAATTATTAGTGATGCGAGAGGTCCTTGTCTCCAAGGATGCTCAGATAAGTCCCTGATCCAAGAAGATACATGATTATATCCTCTCCTAAAGAGCTGGAAGCTTTCTAGGGGTCCTTAAAAGGGCAACAACAATTTGGGCATAGGGATGAGTCAGGCGACAGTTTTGGTGCTGTCCTGCAGAACTACCCCCCCACCCCTCCTCCACCTTGAATGTAAGCACTAAAGGTGGCTAGAGCAAACAGGGTTCAGCACAGGGGAAGGGATTGAGCTAATATTCAGACCCTCCTTCTGCCAGGGAGTCAGAAATACCAGGCTTATTCACCAAAGCAGCAGAAACTTTGCTTTCAGTGTTTCAGTTCAAACTGAATATGCTCTAAATTAACTACTCAGCCACCACCAGCTGAGATGAGGTATTTAGGGATGAAGAAGGTGAGATCAATGAACTGAAACAGAGACACCCTAAAATTTCTGGGGAGGTAGGGTTGCTCAAACTCCTGTGATGTGCCCAGGGATTTTTCCCTAAGAAATATTCCTTAGAACATAGTAAAGGAGAGATAGGGAGACATTCCTATTGTTTGAAAAACTTCTCTCCCACACGGGTTTCAGATCATGGTTCACTTGATCACTTCATGCTAATAGTACTACAACTACTCAAGAGGTAGGAAATACCCTGCAGTGAACCTGGCTGGAGTGATCTACAGCTCCCTGCAAATTGCAGGCAAAACAGCTTTGGAAATACAGCAAAAAGAATAATAGATATAGAATCATTTAGGTTGGAAAAGATCTCCAAGATCATAGAATCTAACCATTAACCTAACAGTACCAAGCCCACCACTAAACTATGTCCCTAAGCACCATGTCTACATGTGACCCTGTAGGGGATCCATGTTGCAGCAGGTGTTCCTGAAGGACTGTACCCCATAGAAAGGACTCATGCTGGAGCAGTTTGTGAAGAACTGCAGCCTGTGGGAAGGACCCACACTGGAGAAGTTCATAGAATCATTAAGGTTAGAAAAGACCTCCAAGATCGAGTCAGTCCAAGCGTTAGCCTAACACCACCATGTTCACCACTAAGCCATGTCCCCAAGTACCACATCCACACCCCTTTTGAATACCTCCAGGGGTGGTAACTCCACCACTTTGCTGGGTAGTCATGAAGGACTGTATCCTGTGGGAGGGACCCCTCACTGGAGCAGGGGAAGAGCATGAGTGGGAAGGAGCCGCAGAAACACAACATTATGTACTGACCACAACCGTCATTTCCCATCACCTTCTGCCACTTGAATGGTGGTGTAGAAGAGTCAGGAGTGAAGCTGAGCCTGGGAAGAAGGGAGGGGTTGAAGGGAAGGCATTTTTAGATTTATTCTTATTTCTCCTTGTCCTGCTCTGTTTAATTGGGAATAAATTAAATTAAATTTCCCCAAGTCGAGTCTGTTTTGCCTGTGATGGTAATTAGTAAATGATCTCACTGTCTTTATTTGTATAAACAGGCTTTTCATTATATTNGGGAGGGACCCCTCACTGGAGCAGGGGAAGAGCATGAGTGGGAAGGAGCCGCAGAAACACAACATTATGTACTGACCACAACCCTCATTTCCCATCACCTTCTGCCACTTGAATGGTGGTGTAGAAGAGTCAGGAGTGAAGCTGAGCCTGGGAAGAAGGGAGGGGTTGAAGGGAAGGCATTTTTAGATTTATTCTTATTTCTCCTTGTCCTGCTCTGTTTAATTGGGAATAAATTAAATTAAATTTCCCCAAGTCGAGTCTGTTTTGCCTGTGATGGTAATTAGTAAATGATCTCACTGTCTTTATTTGTATAAACAGGCTTTTCATTATATTTTCTCCCCCATCCTGTTGATGGAGGGGGAGTTATAGAGTGGCTTGGCAGACACCTGGTGGCCAGCCAAGGGTGACCCACCAGAGCAACTCTCTTTTTCCC
>VWYN01012174.1:2626-36769 GCA_013400075.1 Hippolais icterina | reverse complement strand
GCCGCCATCTTCGAGTGGGGCGAATCCCGCGTGGCCATCTTTGAGAAGGGCAGTGGTGCTTTGAGCGGAGGGAGCGCTGCGAGCGGTGTCGGAGCCATGTTGCGGCTCCTCCCTCCGCTGCCTTCTCCCGGAGATGGTGAGGAGAGTCCTCTCTTTCGCTCCTCCGCGACTCCGCTCCCCGCCGCGCACACCCGTCCTTTCCCGGTGTGGGCAGGGAGGGCCGCGCCCTGCACAAACATGGCGGCGTGAGCACGACGGTGGCCGGCAGGGGCCGCTCCACCCTGTGACAGCCCCGGGAACGACGGGGCCGGGCGGCGTGCCCTGCTCAAAGATGGCCGCCGGCGGCTTCGGCCTGCGCGGAGGTGGGAGGTGAGGGGCGGCCGGGCCGGGCTGCGGGAAGATGGCAGAGAGCGAGCGGCGGGCAGGTGAGGAGCGGCCGGGGGGCTCTGGGAACCACCGGGCTATGGGCTGTGAGCTGCGCTCGGGGCTTCTTAGGGGCGTGCTCGGGGCCGGGGAGCGCCGGTACAAGGCCCCACGCTCCGGTGGTGCTGGGCTGAGGGCGCCGGGCCCGGGCTGCGGGGGGCGGTGGCAGCAGCGCCCGGCCTGGGGAGGGGAAGGGAGGGGGGATTTGCTGAAGGTGTGAAGGACCTGAGGCCTCCGAGTCTTGGCACCACCCCAGGGCGAGGTGGGTGGTCGGGACTGAGCCTCCAGATTGGGGATCCCTGTGACCCCCAGCCCGGTTTTGTGACTCTCGTGCTGAGCCAGGCGGCCTTTGACTCCCCCTCTTCACACCCTGACACAAGCCTGAAAGTGCCTCTTCTGTCCAAGCTGGCTGCTGCAGCACTCCCAACTCCATCACACCAGTAGGCTTGGACTCCTATGTATTCATTCCAGAATACTGCAGCCCTCACTGTTTCCTTCCTTGAGTATTCCTGGTCTCCTCACCAGGAGGAATTGTGCAAAGTGTGGGTCAGAAGCAGTAATGGCTGAGAAACAAACGCCAAGAGATGAAAGGAGTTCTGTTAATGGTGAACATCCAGATCAGGACACAGCCCTGGGGTTTATGTGTCACCTGTACTGATGGACACATCAGTGTTTGCCTTTTCACACCCTTGCTTGGGAGTTTTTCGTTGTTCTCCTGTTATAAACTCTAAAAAGCAGAACTCCATTGGTATGGTTCCAGTCGCTGTGAGTTGTGTGCTGAATTTTCAAAAGAGAGACTCACGTGTCTTTAATTTAAATTCATCACATGTTGTTCTTATCATCCTCGTACCTGGAAGTTTTGCTGTAGCTTCTGCAGGAAGGAACTGAACATTGCAACCTTCAGGGCAGGAGATGAGGCTGAATTTGTTCTGAGCATGGGGAATGTGAAAGGCAGAGAAGTCAAATGACTGTCAAAGGTTGTATGACAAATCTGTAGTAGACTTTGTGTGGTTCCTGGGACTTTGGATTCCTTTTAATCCAGTCTGCCTGCTAGAGAGCACTGTGGAAAAGGCTGCTGATGTTTCTGGATGTTGTTTTCCATGTAAATGCAGCTGATGATATTTTAAGGAGTTGGAGTTTGGTGGTATTTGTTAGGGAAACAGTGCCTGAACTGGCTCGGTTGTAGACAGCAGTTGCTGGAGTGTGCCAGAGCAGCTGCTGCTGCACGAGTGCCTGCTGATTTTCTGGGATTAAAAAGGTGAACTGAGCAACTCTGACAGAATTCATAAATTGACATTAGTTCCCAGGCTCCTTGACAGTTCTCTCTGCATTGCCTTTTGCTATTAAAAATTGCACTTACAGGAGCATAATACAAATTACTTTAAACCTCCTGGAACTTTCCTGGTTCTGCATGTTGAGCCCTGAGTTCAGATGCTGGGGAAAAGAGCCCCTCTAATTCATTAGAAACTCACATTTGCATTAAATATTGCATCCTAGGCTCTGAGAGAGCTTTGAAATTAAACAATCTTCACAGCTTCCACCTGGAGGAGGCTGTGTCCCATCATCCCCAAAGTCCTGGTGCTGCCTGGACCAGAGTGGTGGCTCTGGGCTGCATTTACTGCCCTGCTCCAGCTTGTCCGTGCAGGAATTATCCTTTCTAGAAGAATGAAGGTCAGGCTTAACTCTTAAAAACAAGGCAGAGTTAGTTTGTAGGAGAGCTCAGTGCTTCAGCATGACCTGAGGCTTGCCTGCACTAGACAGAAATAATTAAACTGGCTGGATGCTGCCTTTGTTATCTCCTGTTCAAATGGGAAGTGCATCTTTAACGATGAAAACAGATATAGTTCTTCTTTCTGAAGGCTTGCAGAAGCCTTAGGAGGATGTTGGTGAGGAGGACTTGGTGAGATTACAGCCCAGCTGGGATGGATTTGTGTGCTTTGTATCTCCTGGGAAATAAAGTTCATTTTTAAGAAAGAAAAATAGAGGTTTTCTCCTTCTCCAGTGCCTCTGTTTTACTTCTTTTTTGCATCTCTCAGGTGCCTCTGAGGAGGTGGCTCCTCCTATCCAGCAATGCTTCATGGTCCCCAAAAAGGAGATAAACATGGTTTCCGACATGGCCAAGTGGAAGCGATCTCAGGTATGGCTCTGGGGATAGGGAACACTGGGAAATGCTGCTGATCTTTTGGTGGCAGCCAGGTCTGGTCTGGGAACAGCCAGGAAGTAAAGGAGGTTTGGGCAGAGAATGGGAAATAATTGAATTTGTGGTTTACAGCAGAAGAGTAGGTGCTTGTTTGTAGGAAAATTGCTTGGCAGTAATGATTACTGCTCCCTCCCAACAAGCTGGATGAGAAGCTGGTGACTGTTTCATCCTGCCTGGCCTGTACTTTATAACCAAACTGGATTTACTCAGCCTTGTTTGAGCTCACCTTAAACATGGTTCTGCTGCCTGGCCCTGGCAGCACCAGCCTGGGTTGGTTCCTTCCCACTGTGCTGTTCTGGAAAGGACTTGAGAGCTGAGCCCTTCAATTTCCTAGATAATTTTTGTTTACAGCCTGTGTGGAGCTGGTGGAACAAGCAGGTTCTCCCCTCTCTGCCTTTGAGGGGTTGGGGTGTTGGCCCAGACTTGTCCCACCTCTTAGGAGCAAATTCTTGCTTGATGACTGACATGAGATGTCTTGAGAGAAGCTGAGGTTAGAGCCAGGTGTCAAGGAAACATCTGGATGCAGCTTCCAGTTTAAGTCTCCTGGGTTTAAGGACTTGCTCCTGGTTAGGATTTCAATGCAGGAAGGGAGAAGTGGCAGTGTGCTGCTGTGGAGCTGCACTGGAGATGATGCTTCCAAAGAAGCAAATTTAAAGAGAGGAGGAGTGAGGAGCCTGGGCTGTCTCCTGCTTCCCTATCGTGAGCACGGGGGAAAAGTCCAAGGGGGAAAGGGAAGGTAACAGCAGGTCTGGGAGGAGTAGTGCAGAGCAGGATGCCTGGGCACGTCTGAGACTCTGCAGAACTGAAGAGTTTGAATTTGACCTGATAGGAGCTGAGGGAATGATTTTGGGGTCAGTGTGGGCATTTTTAGGATTCTCCTTTCTGTAATTTTCACAGCGATGCAATCGCCACCTGCCTTCTGCTGCCAGGGCTGCCAAAAAGAGCAGTAATTTCACAGCAAGCCCTGCAGGGTGTCTCAAAGAAAGCAGTATTGAGTGCTGGGAATGGTTCCCTTGGGGTGCAGGATGCTGCTCTGCTGTGTTTTGTGCTCAGGCAGATCCTGGGCTGTCCCTAAAGCTCTGCCCTCTCGGTGTTTTTGCAGGCATATGCAGACTACATGGGCTTCATCCTCACTCTGAATGAAGGTGTCAGGGGCAAGAAGCTGACCTGTGAATACAAAGTTTCAGAGGTAGGAGAAGAGTTTGGATTCCCTTGTTATTCCTTTCATGCCTTTTTTTTTTTTTTTTTTTTTTTTTTTTTTTTGGCTCTACAGTGAGTATTTCCTGGATGAGGAATGACTTGGTAGCTTATCTGGGAACCAAGGGAGGATGAATGTGGTTGAGGATGCAAATGTCAGGGTGCCATCCTCCCCTCAGGATGCAGAGACTCTGGATGTGCTTGGTGCATGGGAAATGGAGCAAGTGGACAAAAGCTGGTGGGGAATCAGTGATGCATGTGACATTCCCTCCTGGTTGCAGGCAAAAGGCTGGGGTGTCTGTACCATTCCTGTTGCCCAAGTGGTTTTCCTGTAGGAATATCTGTGGCCAAACCACTTCTCTGCCTGTCCCTTCTCGTGTCTCAGACTGTGTTAATTGCACTTATCATCTCAGCCCAGGCTGTAGCTAAGTTGTGCAAGCTCTGGTTTGACAGTTGTGACCTCAAGGCGTGTCACTGGCTGCACCTGCCTTGCCCAGGAGGGTCCTGCTAAAAGTCCTGGGGCCTGCAGAGCTCACAGGGATGCTGGGTTGGGCTGGGAGGTTTAACCTGTGGGGCAGGATCGCCCCTTCCAAGGTGTTAAGCAGAAAGCACCTGGTTTTCCCTTTGCATGAAAGTGGCTGTCACTTGTTCCTGCCTGCTGCCATAGCCAATTTGAATGGCTGTTCACCTTCTCAGGGCATAGTGGAGCCAGAGGGAAAGGGCAGGCACCCTCAGTGGTGTCACTGCTGCCCTGAGGGCTCTCTGGGTGCTGCCAATCCACAGAGCACACATTGGCCACCAGCTTTGCTTCCTTGTTGCACACTGAATCCCCCTCCCTTGGTCTCTGCTGCAATGAAGAGATTCTTAGATACATTTTTAGTGATCACAGCTGTGCAAGAAAGCTGCCAGTGATGTATAAAGATGTAGGCAAAATGGGCAGCAGACTGAGCCCTGTGTTTATAGCTTCATTCTGGTGTGGGAGGGCAGCTGATGATGGTGTTTAATCCAGTCTTCATGTTTGAAGTACTGTGTTGAGTCCAGCTTTCCCTTCTAGGAGCCAGTATGTGAATGAGAAACTCCCCTGTAGTTCATGGAGGGGATCAGGGATAATGAGTCTCTCCCTAACAGGCTTTGTGTCCCCCTTTTGTTCCTTCAATTCAGTAAAAAACTGCTGTCAAATGCTGCTCTTGCTTTCTGCTGTTTGCATTTCACCTTTGAGTTTTGTCTTTGTCATGATCTCGCTTGTTCCCAACCATTCACAGAGCTCTTCTAGGGAAACAAAGCATTAAAAATGAACAAAACAAAGAGGGGAGGAAAAACCCAACCCTCTTCAACAAGCCGTTTTAGCTGTCAGGAAAAGCTGTACCAGGGCTGTGTCTGCAGAAGAGCCCTCTTGGAGTGAATGTTTTCCATCCGTGGTCCCAGTCCAAGTAACAAACAGGAGACACGATCCCAACTGCTTGGGAAGTGGCAGGGAACAAATCTCATTCCCTGCACACTGAGGAGAGCAGAAGCCTGTGACTTGAGGCACAGGTGGAGCATCCCCAGGGTTGTCTTGTTGATGAGGTTGCTTGTTCACACAGGCTGCTTTGTAGATCAAACTGCTTATCTGTGCTTTTAAAGGCTCAGCCCCTCGTGGCCTCTTCTTGCATCTCTGCTCGGCTTTCTTCTCTTTTGCTGTACCTGCTACCAATGTGCTTTTGTGCCATCCCATCTTTCTCCCTGATCAAATGCCAGGGACACCTTCCTTTGGCAAATGACCTCCTGAAATTCTTTCTGCTGAATGCATATCCTCTCTGTGACTTACTGGTATTGTTTTGCCATGGAGTAAAAAATGGAAGTATGGTCTGCTGTGCTTTGGAAGAGGCAGCTTAGTGGCTTCCAGAGAGTGTGTGTCAATACCAACCTTTCTGCTGGAGCTGGAGCTGGATCCTGTAGGGGCTGAGCCCCCTCAGAGACTTGCTGAGCTTGCTCTGCTCCTACTGACACATTGTGTGGAGCTGTCCAGGGTTTGCTGGAGGCATCTGACAGGCGCTGATAGCAGACTCTGGCACAGACGCTGTGTCTGGCACAAGGTTGTGTGAGTGATAGGCTGTGACCTGCCTTCCCCTCCTGGAGGGAGTGCTTTCCACGTGGGGCTCCATCAGCAACTTGCTGGGGCTGCAGCCTGGAGCAGTGCCTTGGATCAGAGGAGCAATGCAGTGAGGAGGACAAGGTTAATTTTTGCCATGCAAAGAGCAGACCTTCCCTTCAAACAGACCAATGCACTGGGGGAAACTGGTCGGTCTTGTGGCTTGCTCTGCTTCCAGGAAGGAAGTGGGGAAAGCAGCAAATGCTCTGATTTTAGCAGCTCCCCATTCTGACAGGGCCTGAGGAGCTCAGAGGGGGAGAGTTGGTTGCCACGGGCAGCTTTGGCTGCCGTGATGCCTCCTCAGCACCTCTGTCTGCCTGGCCCCTGCTCTTGAGAGCTGCTGACAGGTCTGTGCTCCGTAGGAAGCCCTGTGGTTTGCCTTTGGGACCGGTGGCAGACTCAGGGTCAAGGAGATGCAAAATCAGCACAACGAGAAGAGCAAGGAGAGCAGGGGGGAGACTGCCCTTGCTTTGATCACTGGAAAGGTAAAGCAAAAATAGAGCTTAAAAACCCAGCCAGGCAAAACAGGCTGCAGTGGTGCTGATGGCTGTGTTCCCATAAGCTCCTTTCTCCCCCACAGGGGTCAGCCCTGGATGTACAGGCTTCCTCTGCTGGACAATGGGAAGCTGCTTCTTTTAGTTACCCCCTTTTCAAAGGGCCTTGAGCCCAAAATGAGCTGCAGCTCTTTAATTATTTATTGATGTGGCTGAGCCGGCAGCTGGGCCCTGCTCTCCCGTGTTCATTGGGGCTGGGCTTTTAATCCCTTTAAAGCCAGCGAGTGGGGAAGGGGAGTCTGGAGTCTCTGCTCCCCAGGGAAGGAGCTGGCCCATGCCAGCCATTTATCCAGGCAGCACCGAGTGCTCGTGGAGAGGGTTTGAAATACGGCGGCTGCTCATAATGAGCTGCTGGTGCTGGCGGATAAATCACCAGCACGATTTAATTATTTAATGCAACCCAGTGCTGGGGATGCTGTTGCTTAATTGGAGGGGAATGCAATAGCCAGGAAGGAGTAGGCCTGAGTCCAAACGTGGCCCAGTGCAATGGGAATGTGTTTGATTCCTACAGCGTTTTGGGAACAGGGAGCTGAAGCAGAGGGGGCTGCCCCACTCGTATCTGGGGCACTGGCCTGTTAGTGCCACCCAGAGCTTCAGGCTGTCTTGTCCCTTTTTTTGTGTTCTCGGTGTGCTCAGGTCTTGTCCCAGTCTCTTGTCAGGCTCTGGCCAAATGTTGAGGTCCTGGGGTGGGAGAATCCCTGTCCAGCTTTTTCCCTCTGGCTGATCCCATCATGTCCTTGTGGTGGCACTTCAGGAGTCACTGTCTGTGGGAGCTGTGTCTGCCATGAGACCCTTCCTCCTGGAAGCAGCCTGCAGCTGGTTCAGTGGCAGCCCAGCTCTGCCATGCCTGCCTCTGCCCACCCCCTTCGAGTGGCACTTCAAGGGCTGGAAACTTGCTGGGCTCTGCTGTTTCCTTGTCCTCCCGACAGCAGCGTGAAGAATTGAACCACAACCCAGGAGACCAGCCAGCTTCACACGGTCGATGCCTCCAGCAAAGTCAAACCAGCCGCTGCTTCTGCTGTCCTCTTTGTCCCCTTGAAGGAGGAATCCCCTCTCGAGACAGAGGAGCCTACATTGCCCGGGGCCTGGCCAGCTGCTGTGGTGTCTGATGGCTCTCCAGCTGCTTGGAGTAAGGCAGGGAGAATCCCAGAGCCTCTGGCAGATTTGACCAGTTGTCAGCAGAGCCTCCTGAAACCGTCTGGAGCTGCTAAAAATGCTGCCTGTGGTGTTGCCTCTTGGTATGGGGGGTGTAGCTGTTCTCCGGCTGTTTGGGCCAGGCAGGGAGATGGTGTGCATTGGCCAGCTCTGGTCTGACAGCACAGCTGGAGACATTGTGCTATGTCACCTGCTGCACCTCTTTTCCTTCATGGACACTCCCTTACATCCTGCATGGGTCCCTCACTTCCAGCACTGAGTGTGAGAAACGTGGCTGTGGTCTTGCTGTTGTTGTCTTCCCATCAGCTTTGTGTTTGAATTGAGACATTTCTCTGAGAGCTGAGAGCTTCTTATTCCTGCTCTGATGGGATGGGCTAGCACTGGTGGGCTAGCCAGGCTGCCTCTTCCCCTGGATAGGTTGTATTTTGCCACATGCAGTGGGTGTCCCTGGGCTGGAGCTGCCTGGTGGTCTGGCTGGTAGGAGTTTGAAGCAACAGGAATCATGCTGAGAAGGTTGACTTACTGTACAAACGTGTCGTGGTTTAACAGCATCAACTGCTAATCCTGGCTCCTAAGAGACACTTCAGGACAATTATTAGAGCCTTGAGAAGGGCCTTTAAATCACATCATCAGCCACTAGTGAGCATGCCTAGCACTGTATACGTGCTATTCTTTATCCCATGGGGAATGCAGGACCCTTAAGATGTTGAGCCTGAGTTATATGTTGGAGGTGCCTGAATTGTGTAGCACCTCCCTGCCTCTCAGTCCTCTCAGGACTGTTGTACAGCTGGGAGCTTGCTGTAGCTCTTCTCCAAGAGATTTTGGAGTACGGTGCTGTTACAGCTCATGAAAGACTGTGTGGGTGACTGGGGAGTCTGCCTCAGGCTGGGCTTTGTACTGGACTGCTCTCCTGCAGGGAAGAATGGTTTTTCTGTCCCCTCTGCATTTTGAGGAGGATTGGCATAGCTCATTTCCACATGCCTCTCTTGGGAAGAGTGGTGTGGGCTTTAATGACTCCCATCAAGGGGAAAGGTGTCAGGGACTGAGGGACTGCCCTGTTTTATGTCCCTGTGACCCCTCACCCTCTTGCTCTCTGTAGCCCATTGAAAAGCTGGTGGCTCTGCTGAACACCCTCGACAGATGGATTGATGAAACCCCGCCTGTGGATCAACCTTCTCGCTTTGGGAACAAAGCCTTCAGGACCTGGTACGCCAAACTGGACCAGGTGAGCGTGTCTGTGCTGTGTAGTGTTACCTGCAGCTCCCACAGAAGGGCAGTGTGCCCAGCAAGGGCGGGAGAATGGCTCTGTCACTGTGGCAGCCAAGCAGCTTACAGAGGAATTGCTCAGATAAGCCTTGAAGGATCCACCTCTTGATACGCATCACTTACCCCTGACTTGGTGCTTTTTTTCCCTCTTGTGAGAGCATATGGGCCATGTAAATGCTCTTGGCTGGGTCTCCAAGTTCTGGATGAGTCACAGGGGCTGTCCAAGCCCAAGGAATTCCTTTGCACAGTAACTGCCCACTGTGTCACAAAATGAGAGAAAGATCAGGGAAAACTGCTTGAATTCCTTCAGCTCAGAGCACTGGCCCTGCACCAAGCTCTGGAGGTGGCACAGCCCCAGTCCCAGCAGCAGTGGCCTTGCAGCTGCTCTGCTGCTCTAGTGATGCTTTTGTCCTGGAGTTGGCTCAGTGGGTAACTGGTTCAGTGTACTTGGGTGATGAGGCTTTTCTGTCCTACAGGATGTGTGTGGCCTGAATAGATCTCAGGACAAGCTCTCCCTGATTTGTTCCATCTCTGGAGATGACTTCTCCAACAGGAGAATTTGCTGCTCTCTCATGCTGCCTCCAGGCATTGCAGAGCACCATTGCAGTCCTCACACTGTGACAGCGTCTGAGCACAGGTTGCCTTGTCCCTGGAGACTGTGAGAGATCTGTGCTCACCCATGGGAGTCTCTTGTGTCTTTCAGGAGGCAGAAAAATTGGTGTCAGCAGTGATTCCCAAGCATTTGGCTGATGCTGCCCCAGAAGTGGCTGTGTACCTGAAGGAATCCGTGGGGAACTCCACCCGCATTGACTATGGCACAGGTACCTGGGCTTGCACGCTGGCCAAGACTGGGTTTGTCAGGAAGGGACCCTTTGGAATTGGGTGCTGTATTTATTTAAATTTATCATTACCACTATTTTTAGCGCCAGGTTGAAATGAACACCTTCCTTTTAAGGGCCCCTCACCCCTCTGCCCTGTGTGGGCTGTGACTGGGAGATGTGCTAGAGCTGTGACACCTTTTCACATCTCATCCAAGGAAATGGGAACCAAGCTGTTCTGGGATGAGCTGTAGGACCTGCTTCATTGCATGCAGCAGTCCTGCAGCAGGCAGTTTAAAGGGATAAAATATACTGGCTTGAACTGGAACTAGAGTGAGAACCATGTTCATGTTCAGTGGGAAGTGTCCCTAGAGGGAGATCATAAGGGTCTGGTGGTCCCTAGAAGGGAATCACTGCTTATATGTAGAGGGACTTCGAAATCTGAAGGTAGAAGCACCTGAGGAGATACTGAATTGCAGGGGAAGTAACTACATAGGCTTCAGTGAGAACTACATACAGAACTGTCTGCATGCTCTGCTCCTCTCTGGAGGATAGCTGTGTCCTCACCAAACAGCAGGAGAGCAGAATGCTGTGAGTGCAAGGAAACATGACTTGGGAGTTGGGCAGGGAGAGGAAGAGGGGACCGTGGGTAGAGACTGAAGGATTGGAGGCTTTGCAGTGCTGGCTGCGGCTCACTGGCACCAGGGGGAGATGTTGTCCTTGGAAAAGCTGGATGGGGTTTGGTCAGCTCAGAGAAGGAAATTCAACCTCTCCTCCCATCCCGTGTGTCCTAAGCCAGGGCCCATGTCCCAGCTCACGGTGTCCAGACTATGGGTGCTTTTTGTTCCTACACTGGGAGCTGCACCTGTCCATAGTTTGGAGCTGCTGATCTTATATTCTCCCTTCTTCTGTGACCCTTCCTACTAAAAGACATTTCTAGGTTTGCTGGTTATTTCTTTTCCTTGCTGTTAGCAGGAGGGCCGAGCTGCAGAGGCTTAGCCTGAGATTCCAGTACCTTCTGGGACAGACTGTTCCTGGCAGTATCGTGGGATCTGCATCCTTCCAACACAGGGATATTTTTGTAGCAGGAGGAAATCTGTTTGCTTGCAGATGTGAAGTTGTCTTGCATCCCCCATGCAGATGACTCCGCAGTGCTTCACTTCCCTTGCTGTGCCAAGCTCCTGGGAAAGTCCCTGCCTTGCTCCCAGCATGCTCAGTTGGAGCTGTTTTCCCTTAAGAAGTTCTTTTCTCCAAGTTAATCATCACCTTATGAATGCCTAGAAGGTATAATTTGGGTGGGTGCTGCAGGGCGATGAAATATTGTCAGCTCATGGCATTAACAATGACAACAGGGTTGAGAGGGGACTGTCACTGCTGTGATTTCTGAAGAGCTGTTGTGGTGCCCACAGAAAGGTTGTCCTGGGGGCCAGAGACACCTGTGTCATGTCTCTTCATGTCTTTTAACTCCAGGGCACGAAGCTGCATTTGCAGCCTTTCTCTGCTGCCTCTGCAAAATCGGTGTGCTCAGAGTGGATGACCAGATGGCCATTGTCTTCAAAGTGTTTAACAGGTGAGGTAATGGGAGGAGAAGGGCTGGAAGTATTGGGCTGTTTAGGGGGGAAGGGTAGAATGGGAAAGCTGAAGACAATTTTAGACAAAATTAGGAGCAGATGTACTTTTTAATGGACTGTACACTGACCCATTACAGCTATCTCAGAAAGAGGTGATGGCCCCTTGTCTTCAGAGGCAGAGTGTCCTTCTGGAAACTTACTTTAGTGAAGCACAAGTTACTGAGCTCTGTGGGTGAGGCTCTGTGCTTTGTGATAGTCAGGAATATCTGATCAGAGGATCTAACATCTCTTCAGGCATCAAAAATAAAAAATCTATGCAACTGGCAGGCCTCCACTGCTTCTCTAGATGTGTTTCCAGCCCAGGAGGTAGAGTTGATAGTGATGAAACTGGTGGAATGGGTGTTTGGAGTCCAGAGATGTAATCCCAGCTGTATCACTGTTTGGTGGCATGGAAACAATTTCCTTCAATAGTACTTCCAGCTTTAATTTTCCACCTGGAAAGTGGAAGTAGTGATTGCTGTAAGGTAGAAAATATTGTGCTCTTTTGGAAGTTGGTGAAGGGATGCGAAGATTCAATGTTTTCAAATAACAGTGGGGATGAGGAAGGATCTGCAGGATCATAAGACATTGCAGATAAAACAAACCCCTGCCAGTGGATTTCTCTGTGCATTTGGTGTTAGGTACCATCAGGCTGACTTCTGTGGCAAAGGAGCTGAATATATATTCTGTGAACTGTGCTGTATGTGGGGATCCTGCTTACAAGTGATAAATTGTGTCCTTTCCCCAACTGGTTGTTCTTGTCCTCACAAAAGTCAAAGACAGGAGAAAGCTTTGCCTTAACCCTTCCTGTTCTCTTTGGTCTCAGGTACCTGGAAGTGATGCGAAAACTGCAGAAAACCTACAGGATGGAACCTGCTGGCAGCCAGGGTGTGTGGGGCTTGGATGACTTCCAATTCCTGCCTTTCATATGGGGCAGTTCCCAGCTGATAGGTACTAATAAAAATCTTCTTGTGTCCCAGGTTGCCCTCTGCCCTATTTGTCTAGGTTCTAAATATGATGGGACTGGGGGCTGACTTTTAAATTCAAATATGTCAGATTTGTGTATAATACAGCAGGAGAATTTGGGGCTTGGATTTTTTTTTTTACCTCAACTTTCCAAATAAAGCTGGATGGGAGATGGAAGACTTCCTTGAATAGTACTTCTGTGTTTATTACAATCACTGCAGTGAAGCTTTTTAAAAAGAGTCTTGGTTTTGGTGCTAAAAAATGCAATTTCTGCTCTGGGGAGTTTTGTCCCTGCAGAGAAACTGGAGGGGGGGATGAGATAGAAGGAAGCAACTTTGTTCTGCCTTTTAAAGAGCTCAGATGGAAGGGCTGTACTTTTGGGTGAGGGGTAGCACACCACCTGGTTGAACTTGGTCTCAGGAAGGGATTGCCATACAGGTTACCTCCTGTTGTCTCTTACTCTTTTCAGACCATCCAAGTCTGGAGCCTCGGCACTTTGTTGATGAGAAGGTGGTAAATGAAAACCACAAGGACTTCATGTTCCTGGAGTGCATCCTCTTCATTACAGAGGTGAGGAATGGAAGGTTTGTCCCACGGATACTTGGCTCTGGCAGTGGTTTTCTCTTCCTCCTTTGCCTGTTTGTTTGCTCTTGTGGAACAGTGCAGATGAACCATTGTTGCATGGCTGAGGTGTTCTCCTTGAATGAGCTGAGACAGGGATGTTGAGAAGAAAGTGTAATTAAGCTGGATGGGCTGTGGACTGTAGTTGAAGGGAGCTGTAACAAGTGCAAACAAACAACTGTGGATCATCACTTGGATCAGTCAGTGGGAGCTTGGATGGAGAAGACTAGTTCCTGTAGATACACTAGGAAGATGAAGTAGGAGCTGTGAAATGACGGGGCTTGCCAAGACAACCTCCCTTCCCTGCAGCCCTTGGGTGCTGCCTGGCAGCCCCTGGGCCTCCCCTAGCTTAGGGCAGGCTCCCAAACCTCTGTGCTGCTCTGTCTCCACCAGATCCTACTAAAGGATCTGCCCATTAAATGCAGCTTATTTGTAACTGACCTAGAGCAGAGGTGGTGCTGAGATTCCCCCAGCTGGCAGCACTCTCAGGACTGTTTCTGCTCAGGCACTGCAGGACCCTTTGGAGAGGGGTGGGTGATCCTCAGCTTGCTGGCAGCCATGGGCTGTTTCTCAGTGAGGGAGCTCATGGCTTGCTGCCCGCAGTATCAGTGGAGGATTTGGCCGTGTTTCTCCCAGTTCCCTCACTGCACAGTCTGGACAGGGAGAGCAAGGACTACCCACTCTGTTGTGGTGAGGGATTTCTTTCTTGTCTCTGGCAGGAGGAAGTTGATGGGATTAATTTTGAAGGACAGAGTGCAGTTCTTCCCCTTTGTTCTGTTCACTTTCCCCCTTCCTCGCCTCTCTAATTTAGTGATTAGATGAGAAGGGAGGTTACAGACTCTGAACTTAGCCTTTCATGTAGGAAATCTTCATAGGAGCCTTTGGCCCAAACCCCAGGAGGTGCTGTGTCAAGTCCTGCTAAATCTGGTAGGGTTTGTTGGTACTCAGCACCTCACAGGGTTTAACCCTTAATGCCAAGATAAATCATACCATGGGTAATAAAAAGGTGCTGGTGGAAGAGATCAAGATGAGGACAGGAAATCAGGAGCCAAGATGGCCAAAGATTTATTTTACTTTCGGCCCCTGTAATATCCAGACAGTGCACTGACCTGTTAAAAAACATACATCTCTTGAAATGTGTGTAGAAGATTCTGCAGCACCCAGTTGACAGGTGAAGTTTAAAATGCCCAGGACCATCCTGCTGCTTCAGGTCACTCTGCTTCTGCCTGCAGAAAGTCAGCTTTTTAGTAGGCTTTTCAAATAAGCGATTTTGAGTTCCTTTTCCGCACATTTGTTGTGAATCATGGAATTCAGTGTTTCTTCCGAGTTCCCCAGTGCCACCTGGTGGCAAGGAGCCCTCTTGGCCCTCCTGCCGTGAGCTGAAAGGGACGGCAGCAACCTGCATTACCCCATCCATGGTATAGTCGATGCATCTCCATGCGGGTGCTGCTTCATTTTTATAAAGATTTTCCTTTTAAAACTTGGGGTTTTTCCCTCCCAAGCACCCGGGAAGGCCGTGACTGCCACTAGGGGGGGCGAGGCAGCCTCAGTGCCCTCCAAATGCTTTCTCTCCAAAATCAACAACAAAACAAAATAGCAGGAAAAGAAGATAGAAGGGATTAAAGACTTTAATAAATGAACGATATTATTTTCTACTGAGCTTGTCATCTGGAAACAGCTCTCCTTTAAAGGTGTTAAACGTGTACAAACACCACAACAGTTCCCATAGTGGGTCTGGTACATCTTGCCGACATGGGAGCAGGTTTTGTTTCAGGCTACAACTGAGGAAGGTTGTTTTCTGTCAACTGAGAGAATATTCTCTTGAGCAGATACTGTTCTCAGCCCCCAGGTGATGTTTCAGGAATATGAATATACGCTGTTATGGTGTTTGTCAGGTGTGTATTTAAACCTCAGGCTTTTAAAGCAGCAGCAAAATGATGTCCAGGCTGAACCCACCACGGCATCCTCCTTAGAGGAGTGCCCAGGCATGGCACTGAATCTTGCATGAGCTGACCTGATGTTGGGAAATCTGCAGGGTGGGTTTGGACCTGAACATGTGGTTCTGGAACAGGGTGAGGTTTGCAGAGCTGGCTGGGGCTCGAGCTGTTCCCCTGCTGCTGCCTTTGCCTGCCAAAGGGGTGTGTGTGGTACCTGAAGGTGTGAGGATGAGGAGGGTTTGGGAGCATCCCTGTGGTGCCTGCTGCCCAGGGGCTGTGGAGGACAGTGATGCAGGGCTGCCTGTGCGTGTGCAGAAGAGGGGAGCTGGGCACACCCCAGCTGTTGTGGGGGATCAGTGCATTTGCCCAGATGCTCCTCCGAGAGCTCAGGGCAGGCAGCAGGAATTTCAGCTTCAATCTGGCTTCTAAATTTGGGAAGGGAGGGCTCGGGTTTCTGCTGGAAGGGAAGGAGCTGACAGGAAAGCACGGCCTCAGCCGTCCCCCTCCCCCCTGCACTGACAGAGGAACCATTTACAAAAGGCCGATTCTCTTGGGAACCGAGAGGCAGGAACGCCACGTCTGTGAGTAATTTCCTGCTCAATATGGCTGCTCTGACTCACTCCGTTCCCCTGGGGTCACTGCGGGACTGCAGCGCGCTCGCCGCCTCTCGCTCTCCCCCCCAGCTCTCCCTCTTCGCCCTTTGTGGCTGGAAGGAGATGATTTTTTGTTGTTGTTCCCCTTCTCATCCCTCTTATTTTACCCACCCCAGCTTGAAACCATAGCCAAGCCATCCCTTGCTGGGCGTCCTGGGTGAGGAGGGCCACAGTGGTGGCCGTGAGTGTGGGACTGTCCAGCTGTGCCTGCCTCCTTGGGACTGGGAGAAGAGCACGGTGGTGGTGGCTGATGCCAGCTGTGCCCCTGTGAAGGGCGGTGACACTGGGGGAAGGTGTGGCGTCAAAACTCAGGCAGCCAAACCTCCCGTGTGGGGAGGGGAGGCTCTGATGGAGCAGCAGAGCTTCCTGGCAGCCGCTGCTTTGGGTGCCCACCGGTGCCAAATCCTGGTGCTGGGTAATGCGCCGGCGCTGCCGGGGAGCGCCGTGCTTTGTGTGCGCACGTTTCAGCTCGTACCCACGAGGGAAGCGCGTGGTGGAGGGGACAGGGACAGGCTCATCTGTCATCCTCCAGCTCACGGGAACCTCCGAGGGGAAGTGGAGATGCACCCGTGCTCTACTGCCACCAAGCAGAGCTGCAGAGCCGCTTCCCCTGCTGCTCCAGCCCCAAGGCCAGCGGGTTTGAAGCACATCACCCTTCAAGCAGTGGGGTTTTTGGGTCCTCCCACCCTCTCCCTCTCTTTCTTTCTTTCTCTGCTGCAGGCTGGTGTCACACAGGCATTGCAGAAAAGCAGCAGCATTTTCCCAAAGCACATTGATTGGCCTTGCTTGCTTTTTTAGTGAGCAGAGAGGTTGTTTTGGAGGCGCTTTTCCCACCCTCTCTCCGGGCCTGTGCGTGCACAGAGGGAAGGGGTTAGTTGTTTGAGCCCCAGGTCGGGAATGAGAGTCCAAGAGATTCCTCTCTCCCCACGCTCCTCTTTAGCGTGAGCTTCGGCCTTGTGGTTTCTGATGTCATGGGAACTTCGCTCAGTCAGAGTGGCTGTGTTGTATTTTTCTCCCTGAGGGTCTGTTTTTGTTCATGGAGGAGAAGGAGAGACAACTACCCAGGGAATCTACATGCAACTGCCCCTGATTGCAGCTTCCCTCCTGCCCTCCCTCCTCCAAACCCCTCGCCCTGGGAGGAGAAACAGTGGAGTATAAAAAAAAAGAAAAACAATTTAAAGCATCTGCTGCAAGCCAGCAGCTCACAGCTCTGGAGCTAGTTTGGAGAGCATGTTCCCTCTGCTCCTGCTTCCCCTAGAGCCCTCCTCAGCTAGAGGCAGGTGTGGAGTGGGCTGTGGACACAGAGCTGCTGCCAACCTGCACTGCCCTCTGTATTCAGGGAAGACAGCAATGGTTGTCGCTGCTGCTTGTTGTTGATCTGAATGGGGAATGAGTCATTTTCTTGGAAAGCCCAGCAGTGCTGCACTGGGAGGTTTCTGGGTAGAATAGGAACAGCGTTGAGCCAAGCTCTACTGGGGGGAGAACGGGACTTATGTGGGGCTTTTTTAATACAGTCATTAAAAGGGAGGTGTGCAGAGGGAGGTCTGATTAGGAAAGCGTGGCAGGAAAAGGCTTAATTTTATCAGGGAAGGAGGGGAGCTGGATTGCCACGGCTTCATGTGATGTGGCCACAGCGGGAGGGAGCACAGAGGGAGGGAGGGAAGACGCAGTGAGGTGGCTGGTGCGTGGGTCACTGGGCTTGGTGGGAATGTTTGCTTGGAGAGAGTGTGAGCATGAGTCACTGCTGGTGCACGAGCTTCCTGGCTGGCCCAGCTCCCTCAGCCCTGTGCTTGGGTCTCTTTCAGATGAAGACAGGCCCCTTTGCCGAGCACTCCAACCAGCTCTGGAACATCAGCGCCGTGCCCTCCTGGTCCAAGGTCAACCAGGGCCTCATCCGCATGTACAAGGCAGAGGTGAGTGCTGTGGGCAGGGGGAGGCTGCTCGGCCACACACCTGCTCTCTTCCACAGCACCCTGGCTCAGCTCTTGTGCTGCTCCAGGTGTGGGAACCCCATCACAGCCGTTTGTTACTCCTTGCTGACTCTGGCTTGGGAGCCCTTGGCCATTCAGGTGCTGCTGGCTGGAAGGAAGCTCCTGCCTGGTGTTTGTGCCAAAACCAATCACAAAGTGGCCATTCCTTGCAAACGTGACTTTTGCCATGTCTTGTCTTACCATAGTGCAAAGTGCAGATTTCCAAATTAGGGCCAATGTCTTGACCTGCTTGTTCTTCTGGTCCACCACTATTTTACCAGCTAGAGGAGACTTATTTTAAATCACCATCCCATGTTTTAAGAGCCCTAGAGCAGGCTGAATGCTTCCTACTTATTTACCCTTTCTACAAGCCCCACCATGCCATGTGCCAGCCCAGTGAGACCACAGCCACCTCTCTGGTTTGGCCACCAGCTCTGCTGGTGTGTCCCCAGGCTTTCCTGGTGAACCCTGACCTGGAGAACTGGGCAGTTTTGGCTCTGCCTTATCTTCCTTCCTGCTCAAACTAACCCTGGGCTTGAGGAAGCAGGACAGGAACCGCCACATCTGGGCCTCCGGTGTTGGCTCTGCAGGACCCACTGGCTGCACTAAAACGCTGGAGGAGCAGGGATGGTGCAACTCCCTGCTGGCACCAGGGGGTGGGTGGGGACCAGTGGTGCCTGAAAGAGTTAATCCCACACCCCGCAGTGCTGCTGCTGTCAGCCTTGCTCCTGCTGGGAGCTGGGACAAGCTCCTGTTGCTGGGACACACACAGCTGTGCGGGCAGCTCTGCTCAGGCCCAGCGCACAAAGGGGTTAACTGTGCGAGCAGCCGCTCCCTCCCCCAGCCCTTCCTCTGCACTGCACATCCTGTGTTTAGGTTCCAGGCCACATACCTCTCTAATCTGTGAGGTGTCACTCCCAGGCCCGCTGGCTCCTTCCGCCCCCAGCTCAGTTTTCCTCCCAGCCTCCAAAGAGGAGAAGTGGGGCTGGGGGCTGACCCCCTCGCCTGGCTGCTCCTGGGAGGGGTGCCCCGGGCTGCTCCTTGGAGAGGGGGCTGTCCCTTGGCTGCAACTCTGTCACAGGGGCTGGAGACAGCCTGCTGGAAAAGCCTAAGCTGGAGGCTAAGCTGTGAGAGCTGAGGGATCTGAAGGGAAGACCACAGCACTGTGGGTGCCTTTAAAGTGAAACATGAGTCTCCTAAAACCTGGAGCTTCAGTGTGGTCTGCTGCTGCCTCAACAGCCCTGCCATGGTCCTTCCTTTCCTTTGGATCAGTTCCTTCACAAGCTGGGTGCTCCCCTGGCGTCCCACATTCCCCAGGATGTTCAGGTGCTCCTGCCTGGTACCCCAGAGGTCCTGTGCCATGGTTGTTCCCAGCTGCTGGAGGAACTTGGCAGTGATGAGCCCACAGTGCAGTGCACACATTCACTGATGTCTTGGGGCCACCATGTGCTGGCAGATTTACCTGTCCCCTGGCTGGACAGAGCACAGCTCAGGGATTCTCTAGAGACTGGGAAATTCTTTGGCTCTTCTATGTGCACCCAAGACGTGGCCTTTTCTGAAGGCCTTAGTCTGTTTTGATAGCAGGTGACTTTCTGTGTGAAAAGGCTGGATCCAGTGCTGGTAGGTTTCTAGAAATATCTGAGATGTAGCTGTGTCAAGGGGAGAATGCAAAAACTGCTAGGAAGGGTAATGATACTAATTTGAGCTAAAGTGTAAAAAACATTGAGTCAACTAAAGAGCTTTAAATTTAGTTTTTTTCCTCAAGTAATATTTGTAGGTCTTAAAAGACTAATCCGAAAACCATGATCCTTGTGCAGTGTTGTCCTCTCTTGCCATGGCATGGAAGCTGTGTTCACCTGAATAGGCAAAGGAGAGGGGGCATACCTGCTCAGGGGTCCTCAGGGTTCTTTACAATAGATATATTATCTCTTTAGATATAATCTGTTCTGGGGAGTTTTCTACCCTGATGCTGGCTCAGCCAGTTCCTGCCTGGCTTGGGAGATGACAGGGCTGTGGATGTGAACATAGCAGCATGGCTGGGCAGATCTTTCAGTTATGGTGTGCCTGGCCCTGCAGGTTACACCAACATTTGCAACTAGAAGATCTCAGACTGATTTTCTGGGAAAGACACAAGGTTAGGAGTCACTTCTTAACCTTCACCCTTTGCAAACTGAATCCTTCTGGGTGTCTCAGGCCAGGCACAAAGTCACTGCTGGAGATCTTGTCTCTTTTCTGCTGGCTCCCAGTGTATTTCTGCGTAACCTTCACCAGTGCAGTCTTTCTGCAATTAGCCACTGCCAGCATTAGCAGAGGGGAAGTCAGCAACACCCCTCAAGTGCTGACATGAGTCTTTGTCCAGCTCAAGGCAGGCAGCCTCTGTGGCAGAGCCTGGGGCGTGTGATGGCAGAGAGGGAAGTTTTGGGGTTGTGGTGTCACTTTGTCTAACTGGCAAAGTGAGAGCAAGATTTCAGGTTTTATTTGTTTTCCCCTCCCTTCTGCTTGCCCCTCTCATCACCCATTGCAATTAGATCAGGTGAAATCAGACACTCAGCTGGAGGCTGGAGCTCTGTAACACACCTGGGGTGGCTGAGAGGTGCTGGGTGTGAGAGGGCACTGAACAGGACCAGGACTGAGTGGTGGCAGCAGCAGAGGATGGGGTCACTTGCTGCAAACAGACCAGGAGAAATCCCACTTGGTTTAAGTGAGGCAGCCCCCAAACCTAGTTCATCTAAAAAGCACTCCAAAGGCTTTACCTCTTCTCTATCTCCTCTCTGGGATGACTTTAAACAGCTGACAGAAAGCTCAGGTGTGTCTGTGTGTCCAGGAGCTGTGGTCTGGATCCAGGCACTCCAGGGTGGATGAAGACAGTGTGTCTTCAACTCTGTGTGTTTATTAAATCCCAAATGTGTCTATTTATAATATAATGGGTGAAGATGTGTTCGCATGAAAGTCCACGAGCTTTTCTTATTCTCTCCATCAAAGGCAAGTGAAGAAGTCGACAGAATAGAGTGTGGTTAAAGCAGCAGCCTTGATGTTTTTCCCCTGAGCCTGCTTTTGAGTCTCCTGACCTTTCCTTCTCTGCAGTCAGTCAGGAAATACTTTTCATTGTAACTAATCTAGTCCCACTTCCATCTTTAAAGGTTGGACTTGGTGCATGAATCTACTCCCCAGTTGAGTCCCAAGCAGACCTTCAGTGTCATCAAGATGGTGGCAAGAAAAATTGAGCTAGTGTTGGGTACAGTTTCATCCACAGCTGATGCAAGGAAGGCCCTGTTGCTCAGTACATCTGATAATCCAGTAAACTTGTGCTAGTCCTTCTGGAGAGAGGGGGAGAAGTTTCTCTGCTTGTCTCTTCTTGAGCTGGCAATGTGTTACATGGAATGGATGCCCCTTCTTCCCACTGGTGGTAAAGTCTCTTCATCTGAAGCCCAAACCAGTCTGGTCTTCCGTGGGAGTCCTTGGAGTTAATTGGGCTGACATTTCTAGCTGTCAGCATCTCCAGTGTTTATTTCTCTCTACTCTCCCCTTATGTCCGTGTCACCCAGCCCTGCTTCCTCTGAGAGTTTGTCTCAGAGTTGTCTCAGTGGTTGTGTGGAGAGATGGCAGCAGCTCTGAGCATTAGGAAGCTTTGAAGGTGACATGCCCTGATGCTTGCAGGACTTACTTCTCCTTGGTGCCTTGCCATGGAGATTTGTGGTTTTCTGCCTGGCTATTATTCCCCAGGAGTGGATCCAGCCATGCTGTACTTTCACCACCTCCAAACCTGTTTGGCTCCATTGTGCTTGTGCTTGGAACCAGTTGCCTGATGTCTGGCTCCAAAGGGATTACTGTAGGCCTGGGCCTCTGAGCACAAATCCTCCTGCTTGCCCATGACGACAGCACGAGGGCAGGGTGCCTGTGCCCATGTCCTGCTGTGGAGTGAAAGCTGTCTGCAGCACACAGCTTCCTCCCCAGCCCCAGAGTCTTCCCTGCTGCAACAAGTCCAGTCTGGCCCCATGGAGAGCACAAAACTCTTTCCTATGGAGAGTTGTAACCACATCATGGCTGGTGAACATGCACTGCTGAGCTCTGTGTGATGGAGTTGAGCCTGCTCTGTGCCCTCCATGAGGTTTGGGCACTCTGAGTCTGCAGTGACTCAAAAACCAGAGCTCTGAGTGGCTCTGCCAGGCAAGTGCTGGCAAACTGACGTGGTTATTGACCACAGTCCATGACCTTCCTGCCATTGGACTGATGAGTGGAAGGGGCTGTGCCCTTGCAGCCCCACTCACCCTATGCAGAGCCCAGCTGTAGCTGCAGGAAGTAGCTCTGAGCTAATCTGCTTTGTAGTGAATCTATGTGACTGACCCGTGATCCATTACTCTTCAATGGGAGGTGGGAATTTCAGGGGTGAGGGGTTGTTGGAAATAGGATCATATCTTAAACTATGGCTGCAAAATCACTGGTGCTTGTCCATCAAAGACCTGAGAGTCTGGAATGCAGTTTGAGCAGTGCCTTACAGCTACAGAATGGTGCCTCAAACCCAGAGTGTGGGCTCTGGCCTTGGGTGGATCCTGCAGTTTTCTCTCTGCCCTAGGGGATTCTGCAGTTCTCAGTGTTTGTAGGGTGAAGCTCTTCAAAGACATCAGCTCGAGCAAGGAGAGTGGTGAGGGAGAAAGCTGCTGACATAGACATGCTGTTTCTGCTCGTGCTTCAGGCCTCCCCATACTGAATTTCAGTAAGAAAAATACTCTGGCTGGAGGAAAGGGGATGGGGTGATGAAATGCTGCTGGCCTGAGAAGCCTGATTGGAATGGGGGGGTGTGGGTGGGGGGAGACATGGGGCTGATCCTCTGCCTTCGTCTGAGCTGAGCGGCCCCGAACTTGTTGCCTCTTGACGCTGTGGGCAGGATGTGGCTCAGGCTGTGTGTGTAAGGTGGAAATGTCTCCTGAATTCACCTCTCTTTATCTCCCCTCCTGCAGTGCCTGGAGAAGTTTCCTGTGATCCAGCACTTTAAGTTCGGCAGCCTGCTCCCCATCCAGCCTGTGACGTCTTAAGGAGACCGCAGGAGGAGCCGAGGCAGCGGAGGCACAGCACGGCGCTCTTCCTCCTCCCCTCACCCTCCTCACCACCCAGCCCATCCATTCCTGCACATCCTCATCGGCAACCACACATCCAAAGCACTCGCCGGCCTGGCACGGGAGATGGGATCTGGAGCAGCTCCTCCTGCACGTCCCCAGCCTCACCCTGGGGATGCCTCACCAGCGGCCGAGCCGGGGCCGTGCTGCTCCGCTGCGCCGCATCCGCGACTGCCGGGAATGGGGATGGGTTTGAGCAGGGGCTGCCCTGCAGCAAAGGCCTCTGCTTTGCTTCCCAAGAGAAAGGGGTGTGGAGGGGAGGAAGGCACGTGTGTATGTGTTGGGCAGTGGTAACTGCAATTTCCCTTTTGAATTTCATTGGAGTTTCCTGTTGCTGTTTGGTTTGGGAAACCACTGCGCGGGGCGAGGTGTGAGCCTGCGTGTGTCTGTGTCAGCCAGCTCTGCCTGCACCGGAGGTCTGAAACGGGAAAAGGGAGTTGGAGGGAGTGTCTGTGGGTTGTGGAAGCCCAGGGTGGTGTCTCTCCTTTTTTCTGGATAAGGAAAGCGCCCTCCCTCTCCCTCTTCTGCAAGGTTTCCTGGGTCTTTCTTTCCCACTAGCGCCTCTTCTCTTGGGTGAAGCTGGGAACCTTCTGGTCTGCAGGGGTCTGAGCTGGCTCTGGAGCTGGAGACAAGGTCCCTGGAGGGACCCAGCTCTGTGGGAACAGCTATGCAAAGACACTGCTCAGGCTCCCTCTTAACTGGCACATACCCTGACAACATTCACACACATCCATAACTGGGTCCAACCTGCCCTCTGCACTCCCTGTGCTTTGCTGCCCTGGGGCTGGGCTGGCCTCAGTGGCACAAGGTGACCGTGGTTGCTCCTGCTTGGTCATAAATTGTAGTGACACCCCCATAGCAAAGGGATTTCCCCACGAAGCAACAAGATCCCCAGCTCTTCGAGGGGGACATCCCTGGAGCACAGGCAGCATGAGGGGGCAGCATGCGGCTTCTCATGCATTTATATACTCGCGCTGGAAACAAAAAGCATAAGTAACCCAGGACAGCAGGTTTTACCTGGAGAAAGCTCTTTCCCATTGTCCTTCCCTGCTGGTGTTGCTGTGCTGGACCTCAGGCATGGGGAGCACGCTTGCAGTGCCACCAGCAGCAGTGTGTTGAAGGCAAGCGGTCTGGATTACACCAGCAGCATCACTGGAGGGCAGAAGGGGCTGGTGCTGTTTTTGAGATGAGCTGCCTGTCCACAGGTCGTGACCAAGGTGGTGCACAGCTTTGCAGCTGCAGTGGGGATGTTTGTTCTTGGGGTTGCCAGGCTGGGTGTGGCAGGGACAGAGGTCTGGACTGGTGTTTGCTGGGGATCAGGAGCAGCAGGAATCCTTCCTCTGGCATTCCTACAGACCGTGAAGGGGCTGCCCCCAGCCAGGCTGCTGAGCTTTTGCTGCTGTGCTGCTTTACTGCTGGGGTGGGAGGAGGAAACCTGGTTGTGATTTTTTTCTTTTTTTTTAATATTTTTTCATTGTTTTTAACAGACTTACTCATTCCCTCTTGTAAAGGTTCTTGCAGGAACTCAGGGGAAGGAGAGTAAGAAAAGAGTTAAGAGGTGGTGAAATGTCCACAGAGCTGAAGCAGAGCTTTCTGGCACTGTTGCTGTCCTGACTGCTCCTGGCTTGGCCCTGGGCAGGGGGTGAGGGACAAGGAGCTTTTGACCTGCCTGAAACAACTCTATAAAATTGTATTTTAAATGAAAATGGAAGACTGGGGTTAAGTCTTGTTTTATTCCTAAATGGGACTTGTTTTGTCTTGGCTTTCCAAATGGATCCACTCCTGGAATGTTGCTGGAGATCTGTGTGCTTGCTGGGACTTGATGAGTCCATCTTCAGTGGAGCAGCCTGTGCCTGGAGCAGAGACTCACAGTGTCTTCACCTGTGTCCCCTCACGTTGCTGTGTCTTTTGGCAGGTGTCCCCATTCTTTAAATGACTGTGCAGCATCTGGCCAGCAATGGCTGAGCAAAAGCCTCTGGTTTTCTTTACCTGCCCAAGGGTTGGGAAAACATCTCTCCAGGTCGTTTTGTGGAAATGAGGCTTCCATGCAAAAGGGTGGGTAGAAATTTTGACATTGATACGTGGGAGGGACTCCAGGAATGTGGAATACAGCACCAAAAAAGGGTGGAGAGGAGCTTCCTTCCCCTGCAGCTGCATCATTGCTCCCTGGGACAGTGTCCCTGGGCTTGGGACCTACGGAGGCGGTGGGAGGAGGCTCCCGCACAGCTCTGTGTTTGTTGCTTGCCCGAGTCTGCACGTCTGTCCTGCTGGGGATTTTGGGATGTCAAGCAGCTAATTCTCATTTGAGTCTTATCAGCCTGCTTGGGATGTGCCCCCATCACGTGGCAGCCACTTGCTTTGCCTCCCTCCTGCTCCCAGTGACATCCCCCACGGGCTCAGCTCCTCTGCCCACGCGCGTGGCAGCGCCCAGGGCTGCTCTGTGTCCAAAGCAGCATTTCCCACCTCCCCCCGTGTTGTAGGTTTAATTAAAGTTTCTGTGTTTTGCACTGGTGACTGTGTTGGTCTCTCTCAGGCTGGGTTTGCTCCTGCTTTGGGAGCAGAGCCAGCAAAGCCAATGGCCAGAGCCTTCGGCACAGGGAAGAGGCCTTGGGGATGCACTTGCCATGTCGGTGGTTGACCTCGTGCTTGCACTAAAATTGATTCATTATTTAACTGCATGATCAACTACATCCGGTCTGTCTTTGTGTCCTTACAAGGTGTAAGGTCTTTCTGTTGTGTTGTATGGTTTATTTATTAACTTTTTTGCTGTGTCCATCCCCCATCCCATCTGGCATTTGGCAGGTAGGTGATGTGCAAAGCCTGATCCCAGGCCAGCAAATACCTCTTGAAGATCAGAGACTCTCATAACCAAAGGATGTTTGAGCCTTGTTTCTGAGGGAGGGTGAGAACTGGAAGCTTTTTCTTCAGATGTTTTTCCTGTCCTGCTGTAGGAGCTGACTCAGGACTTCCATCATCAGTGTAGTTCAGCAGCTTTGTTGGCCTTATAATAGACCTGGATTAAATTAAAGCTGGACCTTCTCATGAGTGGTTGGAGGTAGTGTAGCTGTGCTTAGCAAATGCTCCTTGTCTCTGGGTTACATCTTCTCCATCAACACAGGCCAACTGTGTGAGTGCGTGCTGCTAAAAGCAGCAGCAGTGTGGAGGGGTGGATGGTGAGCAGAAATGTCATCTTGGATCACAAATGTTTTCTTTGAAGGCACTTGAATTCGTCTTGAGCGTGTCCCTCGGCGAACATGACGCGCAGTGAAGGGGAAGCAGACGTAGCATGGGTTTCTGGCCATCTTCCCCCTCTCAGCCCACTGACCAAGCCATTTTTTTTCAAAATTCAGTTTTCAGAGCTGGATCTTTGGGGTTGCCATACGTAGGCCAGTTCATGTTGCTGTTTAACAGCTGTTACCTTTGCACAGGGTGCGTTTTGTGAGTCGCTGTCAGCCTTGCCCTGTCTCTTCCTTCACAGCCCTCCTTTATAAGTTGTGGCAGCCAGTGATGAAATAAGAGTTGAGTGAAGCATCATGTGGAGATAGAAGTAACAGAATAAAAAAATAGAACTACTTGATATAATTGTTGCTGTATTAACTTGTCCCTGGTGTGTGGCTCAGTTCCACCGTGCAGTGCTGGCATCCTGTGAGTGGATAAACAAAGCAGCCCCCACAGCAGGACCTGCAAAATCTGAGTGGGCGCTTGCCAAGATGAAGATGCCCTTTGTACCCCAAGGACCTGGTGCTGAACCACACAAGAGCCCTGGACTCTACAGTGTGTCCCTGCAACTTGCACTTGGCTTCCCTCTTGGGAAGGAGGCAGAAATGGGTTGGAGGAGGCAGAAATGTAATGATAACTGCTAAAGAACCCTGAACTCTTGAAACCTTGTACAGTTGAGAAGCTCACAAGAATCTTCTTGCTGTTTCAACAAGGACTCTCCTGGCTCAGATGTAGAATTTAACAGAGCTTTTGGAGGTCATTTCATGCTCTAATAGCCAAGAGGAGATATCTTCATCCTTTAACTTTGCTTCCCCTTCGGTGGATGAGCACTCTTGCCATTGACATTGGAGAAACTCCTTGAACATCCTGAGGACACACAGGGTCTTGTAAAATGGTGCCAAACTTCAAACTAGGATGAGCCAAATTGAAAAAGGCCACATTCAGCAAGGGCTGAACCGTGACGGGCATCATCAGCTTGGAGGTAGGCTTGTTCTGAGGAGCACAGGGCTGTAAGCAGGGTTTGGAGGTTTAAAGGGCCTTTCAGGGGGTGGAGTGGTTGCTTCTGCTTGCTATAAAAAGCCTGGGCTTGGGAATGTCTACATGGGCCGGCTCTATGCAGGGCATCAATGCAGTTGTTGCTAAAATTGGAACGAGTCCCTCCCCATGTTCCCAGTTGCAACTGTAACACAGATAATAAATAACATCGAAATCCCACATTAGAAATCAGGCTCCTTAATGCTTGGTACAGTCACACCCATGGAAAGAAAAAATTCCCAGGAGGGGATCCTGTAGGAGTGATGCTGCAGAGCCCTGACCCAACAGGCACCGAGGTGTGGGTTAAGTCCTCCTGAGCACATTTTCCTTCCTTTTAGAAAGTAGATAAAGGTTTTGCTGACCCTATAAATGGAGGAAGGAGACAAAGCAGAGGATCGCTTCTTTATTGCTTCTCCCGTGTTTTAAAGCACCTGGGAGAGATAAACTCAAGCAGACTGCACTGCGAAAGTCAAGGTACCCAGATTTTCCATTTGGACATGAATTCCTCCTGGGTTTATGTGTGAAAATGGGGTGGTTTTTTTGAGATAATAAAGTATGTGATGCTGGACAACAGCACCATGCTCTGACAGCTGTTGGATGGACACAGCACTTCAGGCTTCAAGTGCTGATGCTGCTAAAGGATATCTGTGTTGTACTATGGCTAAAAGAGCAAAGCATGACAATATTCCTAAGAGTTTGTGTCCTATGATGATACAAACTGTAGAGAAATGACTGGTGTGGTTAGAAATTCCAGCTAGATTGTAAGATATAGGAATATAATCTTGATAATTATCAAGTACCTGCTGATCACTGGAAGTGACTGCTCTGCAAAGGGCCTTACATTTCCATGTTTAGAGCATATACCTTTAAAAATATTAGTTTAGGTATTACATACCCCCTTTGAAAAAATTCCCTTGTAGGCAAGAATAAAACTTACAAAAAGGCTGTTACAGAGATCATCAACTCTCTATTAGATAGCTTGGAATATGCTCCACTAGCACCAGAGTTTAGTCTTCTCCAAATTACTGTAGAGGATTTGACTGTATCTTGCTGATCCATCCACATTTTAATTTCCTCTGCACGGATACATATTGCAGGATGCTGGAAATCCCCAAGCCCACTGGAGCTGCAAGACTGGATGTTTCATCCTGTAACACCAATAAAATGTTAATGCATACTAATAGCAACAGCAAAGGGGTTTATGGAGCGAGCTTGGAAGTATTTTATAATTGGTAGGGTATCTGTGTCACAGAGAATTTGGGGTTAGAGTCATCAAGTATTGCACTTTGTCAACACAGGAAAAGAAAAACCCTCAAATACTCCTCAAACCTACTAATTTTTGTAATTAAAGGGGAAAGATGGGAGATGAATCCCTGGGGAGAGAATCAAACATAAATTTCATAAACATGAGAGAGCTGCCACTGGTCGGGATGGATTCGGGATCTGTGTGTTCAGTTGCCTGCTCTACCTGGAGCTCCACTGTGACCTTAGCTGAGGATACTGCCTCCTTTCCCACCTGGAGAGCAAGGATAAAAACACCCTGCTGTACAAACCCAGTGAATCTGGGCATGGGGTGACATAAATACATCAGTAAGATGAAATCCAGGGAGCTGGCTGTGAATTGGCTTAAAGCAGCTCGTTGTGTGTCCTCTATTTACTGCAACCTGTGGTACCAAAAACAAGGAAAATTTGAAACTGGAGTCAAAGGGACCAGATTTCTTCCCTCTTGCAGGGTTTCCATCTGCCAGTCTTTGGTTGCACCTCTTATCCTGCCTATTCCAAACATGTGTCTGGGTGCTCTGGCTGCTGTCTGTTGTGGTGAGGACCATGGGACAAAGAAAGGAGATCACACCCTATCTGGAACACGGAGTGGGAATTGCTGATCCACCCTGGCTGGCATTTGGATCCCCCGTCCCACCAGATTGAAGCAAGAGGTCTCCATTGTCCATGGGCAGAAGGGGAAGAGCCTGGGTGGCCACAGTGCTGCTTGTTATAACAGATGTGCTCCAAACCTGAGGATTTTCCCAAGTTAACAGATCCTGAGCCCAGGAATAAGCCAGAGGCACTGCCTGACCCTGCAGGCACCAGTGGGCTGAGCTGAAGGAGCTCTGGATGTAAGTGCTCCTGAAACAACCTAAGGCTGAGTTAATCCAGTGGTAACTCCAGGGGGAGAAACTGGAGGCTCAATCCTCCCCCTCATCTCTCGTGTGACTGAGCCAAGGGCACGGCAGCTCGGAGCCTGGGGTTTCCATGTCCTGGCTTCTGGTGCCTATGGGAGTGAAGAGCCAGGATGCTCATGGTGCTGTGGGGAGAACAAGCTGGGGAGAGATGGGTGATGGAAGAGAGCAGACACAGAGCCTGGATATGGGGGTTCTTCTCTGGCCCTGAGCATTCCCCAGACACCCTGGGTTCTGCTTTACTCCTATGCAAGGTCACCCCACATCCCAGCCCGAGTCCTGCTGGAAGCTGCAGAGCTTTCCCTTGCCTCACACCAGCACGGGACTGGTGAAGGTGAAGCCTGTCCCTTTGCACGTATTTTGGGCTGGTGTTTGCTCTCCAGCACCAAAGCAAACAGAAGGGTGAGTTGCTGGAATGCCCTGAGCTGTGCATTCGAGCAGCCCTGCCTCTCTGCTGGGGGGGAGTTCGTCGGAATATCTCCGAATCCTGAGCACTCCCTGCCAGGCGGGCAGCACCGGGCTGCGCTGGCAGCCGTGAGAGGAGGAGAAGGAGGAGGAGGAGGAGGAGTGGGCATGGGCAATGCTTGGTGTTTTGTTCATCCTCACCAGGGAGAAGAGGAGAAACAAAAGCAGGAGCAGCGCGGGGCACCGGGCTGGCTGGGCGAGGAGGAGACAAAAATAATTGTGCAGAATTTCATCGGGGAGCTTGAAAAAGGGCGATTTTGTGAGCAAACAGTCACCTCCCAGCACAGAACTTCCCAGTCTCCAATTTCAAAATTCCATTCACATCAACATCCACTTTCATGTTGCAAAACCTGGGGAAAAAGGGAGGGAAAAAAATGCAGCTTCACACAATTCAACGCAAAAGTCTCATTTTGGTGAGGAAAAGAGGGAGAAAGCACTGCTTTGGGGGTTCTTTATTAGAAATCAAGCTCCCAGAATGGAAGTGTGGGAATAATCAGGGACCTGAGGCAGGTGGGGTTGCCCCAAAGCTGCTCCCCTCTGTTGGGGCTGAGCCCAGTGGGGCCATGAAATGGCTGCTGGAGCTTCCCACATGGAAAAGTGGGAGCAGGGGCATGGTGCAGATGCTGTGCTCTGGCACGTAGGAGTTTGGGACAACAGATATGGGGGGAAAACACATGGATCCAGCCTAGTGGGGGACCTGCCAGCCAGGCAAGAAGGGACAGCTTCAGTCCCAGAAAAGGGAGGAGGATTGCAGGGAGCAGGAATGGTCCGCAGCAGCACCATGGATGTGGGGATTTCCATGGGAAAACCCTTTACTCTCCTCTGGGCAGAAGCACAGATGGGGTTAATGCTCTGTCTCATTCCCTGCAGGTGTGGGACAGGTAATTCTGCTCAGCTGGACCAGTCATGGGGCAAGGAGTGAGGATAAGAACAAGCTTGGGCGGGGGCTTCTCTGCTCCTTTACCATAACCCAAGGAGTCAGTCAGTGTTTTCCCTGGGGAAAGGAGCCAGGGTAGCTCTGCCTGGGCTCTGCCTCTGGGCTTGGCTGTCTCCTTTGCTCCATGCCAACCTCCACGTGCTCTTTGGCATTGGCCGAGATCTTGGATGAAGCTCCTGCCTGCCTGGCATAGAAATCCCAGAGAGCAACTCTGCTAGAAATGTCTTTTGCCCCGAGGAGCAGCTGGAGAAGCTCTCAGCCTCCAAGGGTCCTGGTCAGCAAAGCAGCCCCAGGTTCCTCTGCAGGTGACCAGGACCATCACTGTCAGCACAGCCCCCTCAGCCAGGAGCAGCAGTGACATCAGAGGAGCCAGTGCTTGGGAGAGCAGGTAAGCCACCAGTGGTTTATGGATTTTGCTTGGCTGAGCTGTGTGAGTCCCAATGTGGAGCAGTTAGCAACTGGTTTTCCCCATTTCCCAGCTTGTGGGGGCAGCAGGTCCTTCCCTACAGACCTCATCGTGTTTCTCTGATGGAAAGGTGGCTGAGGGGGTCTTTGCACCCCAACTTTGCTGCAGAGCTCTGCCCAACTTGCGTCCCTAGGGTGCCAATAAACCCCTAAATCATTTGGCATCAGTGTCTTCTGAATGCTGAGGGAGGTTTTTTGCTTCTCCTGCTGTACAACCAAGCTCCTTGTGCATCGATGGTGGTGGCAGAGTGTTGCTGAGATGGCTGCTCTGAGCTTAGAGGCTGCTGCTTCTGTGAAAAGTGCTTTTTACTCTAATTTTTCTATTGTGCTGTTTTTGCTGTTCGATGTGAGGGACAGCAGCTTTTGCCACACAACAGCCTCCTCCTAACTTTCCCACCGCGCGCTGGTAAATCCAGGGCAGGCTTAACTCAAGCAGCAACATTAATCATCAAATCTATAAGCAGGATATAGCAAGGCCAAGTGTGAATAATTACTGCTCAGGTGCTAATCACCCAGGCCCAGGCCAAACCCAACATATTAAACAGACTGCTAACGGCAGCGGCCTCTCCACCACGTACTGGGACCCCCATTGCTCTCCTACTGCTCTCTCTGCAGGGGACTCCTACAAACATCTGCTAGCATGTGCAGATCCCAAAATATTCTTCTGCTTGTTCGTGTTTAAGCTGAGGAGAAGAGATGGGAGGGATCTGACTCAAAATCAACAGATGGAAGTAAGGACAGATAGGTCCTGTGCTGGGTTCTGCAGAGCACAAAGCTGCTCTTCTGAGGATGGGCTGCTGGGACTGGATATGGGATTGTTCTTGGCCCTTTTGGTTTAGGAGGACATGGAGCTGCTCCAGCTGTGGGTCAGCACTTGGAATTGGTGCTTGGCTCATGGTGTGAGGGTGAGTTTTCCTCAGGTAGATGCCCAGCCTGGAGCTGGGGCTGAGCTGGGCTGGCAGCCTGCGGTAGGAGAGGGTCAGTTCTCCACCACTGTGTCTGTCCTTGTCCCTCCTGGTGCAGACAGACCTGTTGGATGTGCAGTGACATCCTCCTCCAGGCTGAGCTGCTTCAGGGGCATGAGGACTTGGCTGAACCGCTGGCTTTGTCACTGGGCTTGGTCTGTGACTCCCAAATGCCAGATCTGAGCCCCCCAAGCACCAGTGGGGGGTTGGGGGTGCAGAGAGAGCCCCGTGACGGGTGGGTTCTGGGTTTGTGCTGAGCCTCTGCTGTTGGTGGGCCCAGCCCAGCCCGGCAACCACCTCTGCAATTGCCTCTGGGCCAGGGAAATCAAGGGAGATCCGGACCCTCCTGGGTTCTACAGGAGCCAGGTGCCTTCCGCCCTTCCTGCCCGCTCTGCCGAGGGCGGCTCACGGGAAGTGCGGGCTGGGCTCAGGCGCCGCTCCAGCCTCGGGTTGAATTTCTGCCTCTGTTACCGGGGGCAGCGTCTCTGCTCGGGGCAGGGTAACTCTTTCCCCAGACCGAGGGGGTTCGGTGTGGTGACGCTGAGGACACCACAAGCGGTGGATCTGCTTGTGGAGAGCATTTTGCGCTGGGAAGGGAAAGCCACAGCTGTCTTGCAGCTGGCACAGCGAGCGGTTTGTGCACAGAGCCGGCTCCCTCTGCCTTGGCATGGCGCAGGACTCCCCTGGCTCCCCTCGCTCTCCCCATCTCCCACCTCCCGCGGTTCTGTGCCAGCCACGTTCCACCTATCCCTTCCAGGGGTCCCCTCTGTGCCTTATTCCCGCTCCAGGGCTGCCGGGCACAAAACGCTGGCGATGCCCGTTCACCTCCAGCCGGGAGAGCGGTGAGGGAGAGAGGATATGGAAGGATTTTCAGGGTCAAACTCTTTAGTATCGGTGAAAAGTCGGGCAGTTTTGGGGCACGTTGGACCGTGCTGGGGGCAGAGCTCATGGTTGGGCTGGGGGCTGCAGCGGTGGCAGCTGAGCTCCCTCAGATTTTGGGTCCTCCACCCTGCTCCAGCCCATCTGTTCTGCATCTCTCCCCGGAGGCAGGGACCGGAGGGGTGGGGTGCGAGGTGTGCTGGGTGCCTACCGGGGGGGCACAGCCCCTTTCCCCGCAGCACCCAGAGGGTTCGGCCGACTTGTGAAGGGATCAAAACATTTTGTGCCTGGAAGACGAGGAGCGTGTGCGAGAGTGAGGATGGGCTTGTGTTGGGGGGTGCAACCTTCCCCTGTCACCTCCCTTCTAGCCTGAATGCTTCTGCCATCATGATTAATTTATCAGGTACTTATGAATATGCAGATGAGACTCTGGTTTCCAGGCTCTGCTTTCAGGAGAGGCTGTGATGGGCTTTCTGCTGCTGCCGCCGCCTTCGTAAGAAGAAAAATGTCATGTACCAGCGTTTAAAATAAATAAATAACTGCGCCACCGAGAGCGTGTGAGGCTTCGCGGCTCCGCGGAGCTGTGGGATCTCCTCGTTCCTCAGTGACGGATTTTTGAGTGTCCCTGTGGCATTGGCACCCCGACTCCCCCTCCCCGTGTGTGTACCAGTGATGCAGAGGCGTCTTTGCCAATTCCAGCCTTTGAAACCTTGACTGAAGCCCCAGAAACTTCCACTGTGAAAGAGGGCGAGAGCAGGCTCCCCCCGGGAGAGGGGCGATTTGGAGGGATAGGTGCGCCTGGGGTGGTGGAGTCCTGCAGGAAAGGTGCTTCTCCTGCTGATGGCCACTTTATCCCTGGAACCCCCGAGGTGTGGGAGATGGGGAGCGGTTTGGGAGGGTGATGAACGTGTGCATGTGGCTGTTGGGCTAAAGCGAGCTCTGACCCTGTCTGGCTGGGCTGCCTGGAGCAGGGGCTGTAGGAAAAGGATTTGGGTTTAAGATTCAGCAGCCGGCTGCGCTGACCTGTAGGCGTCCGCAGAAGCACCTGGGTTTTAAAACTTCCCCCAAATACTGTGTGTGCAGCAGCCTGGGCTGTGGATGCAGGAGCTGCTGCTTCTCCTAATCCTAATGCCGGGGCCCCTCTGCAGCCGCCTCCGGGCCGGGGAGCCTCGACTCCCGGGGCAAGGGAGCGGGATGGGCCGGGGGAGGCCCCGGGGGTCCCGGCCCAAGGGGCCGGAGCAGGGAATGGAGCTCTCCATGGCTCCATGCGTGAATATTCTCCGGTCAAAGCATCCAGCTCTGGTTTGGCAGAGCGAGCTCTGGTGCGTTCAGTGCTCCCGCAGTGCCTCTGGCCCTGGGCAGGGGGTTACAGGGCTTGTATTTTCA
>VWYN01012170.1:14334-41360 GCA_013400075.1 Hippolais icterina | reverse complement strand
AAGGTCATGGAGCAGATTATCTTGAGTGCAATTACACAGCATGTGCAGGACAAACAGCAGATCAGACCCAGCCAGCACGATTTGTGGGACAGGCCCTGCCTGACCAATCCAACAGCCTTCTATGAGATGGTGACCTGGTTAGTAAATGAAGGAAAAGATGAGGATGTTGTCTTACCTGGACTTGTATTACCTGGAAATAAAGCCTTTGACATAATTTCCCACAGCATTCTCCTGAACAAACTGGCTGCTCATGGCTTGGACAGGTGTATTCTTCATTGAGTTAAAAACTGTCTGGATGGCCAGGCCCAGAGAGCAGTGGTGAAAGGAGATAAATCCAATTGGCTGCTGGTCACAAGTGGTGCCCCCAGTGCTCAATACTGGGGAAAACCCTGCTTCATATCTTTATCAGTGATTTGGATAAGGGAGTAGAGTGCACCCTCAGTCAGCTGGCAGATGATACCTAGCTAGGCAGGAGTGTTGATCTGCTGGAGGGCAGGATGGGTCTGCAGAGGAATCAGACTAGATCAATGAGCTGAGGCCATTGGTCTGAGGTTCAACCAGGCCAGCTTCCAGACCCTGCCCTTAGGTCACAACAACCCCAGGCAGTGCCACAGGCTGGGGACAGAGTGGCTGGAAAGCAGGAAAAGGGCCTGAGGGTGCTGGTTACAGCCAATAAACATGAGACCAAGTGTAATTACGTGGCCAAGGTACCCAGTGTGATCCTGGCCTGTATCAGTGATAGCGTGGCAGGAGGACAAGGGCAGCGATTATCCCTTTGTGCTGGGCACTGGTGAGGCCACAGCTCGAATCCTGTGCTGAGTTTTGGGCCCCCCACTACAAGAAAGACATTGAAGGGCTAGAGTGTGTCCAGAGAAGGGCAACAGAGCTGGGGAAGGTTCTGGAGGATATCTGATCAGGAGCAGCTGAGGGAGATAAGGGCACTGAGCCTAGAGAAAAGGACACTCAGGGGAAACATTCTCACCCTCTGCAAACCTCTGACAGGAGGGTACAGCCATGAGAGGATTGGGCTCTTTTCCCAGGTAACAAGTGACAGGATAAGAGTTGTGCCAGGAGAGATTTAGGTTGGATTCTAGGAAAAAGCTGTTCACCAAAAGAAGAAATCAAGCACTAGAAGTGTTTAAGTCACCATCCCTAGAGGTGCTTGAAAGACACATAAATGTGGCACTCCAGGACATGGATTAGCAGTGAACATGGTAATGCTGGGTTTTCTCAATGATCTTGGAGGTCTTTTCCAACCTAAAGGATTTTATGACTATCTAGTTCCCTCTGCGGCCAACATTTCAGTGACTATGAAGACTGTCAAAACCGCCTCTGGAAATTTGGCTTCTGAAGAATCTCCAGAATTCAAGAAACATGTGAATACTAGATGAGACATATTGAGAAGTAGAAAGCAATCAAATTAGTGCTGTTTAAAGCAGCATTGGTGACTGACATTCTAGCACTTTTATTATGGAGCTGGTTTTTTGGTTCCAGGAAGAAAATTTGGACATTACTGTTAAAAGTTAAAAGCAGACAAAGAAAATGTGTTTCTTAAATGCAGAACAGATGAAATTTCATTGAAAAGCTGAATCTGAGCAGATGAACTCGTATGTGCTGCCATCTTAATCTATTGATAAACCAAACTGAAAATCTCAATAGTCATGAGTGAACTGAAGCATGTTAGAGCACATTTGATTCCTATTTTTTCTCTGTATCTACTTTTCCTCAACCCTCACCCCCCTCAAACAATGGGTCTCATCCTGAAGTGCAGCTGAAACACCCCTAGAGCAACTCTGTGGAAGCTCTTAGTGTAGACACAGCTGATAAACTGGTGAAGAGAATGTTTGTCCTGGGAAAGTATTCCAGGCACTCATTTCAACTCAACCTTTGCTCCAAGGTGACTATTCAGACCTAGAGATGGAAATTTGTTGATGATGTTCCAGGTTATAGCAGAATGATTTGCATCAAGTTTCTCAGTTTGTCTTGAGAGGTTTTTTACTTTCTTCCCCCTAGAGCACAGGTTGGCATGTTATCCTCTGCTGGGAATGAAAAAACAATGACAATAATTGTGTGTCCTTGGCTTTCAAAGGAGTTTTATATAGGTGATAATAATTTGATTTAGATTATTGTTGCTAAAGATGTATTTGTTTTATTTTGCTCCTCCAAAAAATAAATATTTGGCTAGAAAATGGACATCTAAAAGTATGGCATATGAGTTTAACCTATGCTACCTCATGGCAGGCTGTTTTCATTCCCTACAGAGACTGCCTTTCATTCAGGAAGGAAAAGTATTTCAGTGATCTCAATGAATACAACAAGGAAGATGATTGACTTCCTTTAACTTTTTCTTCAAGACAGTGGATGAGATACTTCTGACAGCAGCTGATAGATCTGCCACACCCAGCTGTCGGAAGAGTCAAAGAGGAATGAGATAGTAACTAAAAAAATACTTAGTGTACAGCTTCTGCAGGAACAAGCATAACTCCATGTACTGCTTTAGGAAGTGTTGCCTTTGTCTTCTGTCAACTATCAATGGCTTTTAGTATCTGGGGAAATGCCACCATATGGTCTACAGGACCATATGGACAACCATGCAGGAGGTCACCTGCTACTCCACACCCCTGAAAGTGCAAATGGTGGCAAAAGGGAGTGATGGGGTCTACGGTCAGGTTTTGTAGGAGCTGATTTGTGCCTGGGGCAGCCATTTGAAATGAGAGAGCCAGTCTGGCGTGGCCCTAAAGTCATTCACAGTTCTCTTTGTAAACCTTTAGGAAACAGATGATACTAAAAGCGTCTGGAGGACAGTAGGCACATGACAAAGGGAATCTAGGGAGTTATAGACTCTTATCTTTTATTACCAAAATATACTGGAACAAATAATGAAACAAGAAATTTATAAACCGCTACAAGTAAAGATTCATTAAGGACAAATTGCATCAAGCAGTTTCTGAAGGTAAACTTGGTTTGTTGCTAGGAAAGGTACTTGATTTGACATCTTTTGACACTTTCTTACATGACATTGTCATAAGTAAACTGTAAAAAAATTACCTAGATTAAACTGCTGTAGACTGCAAAACTGGTTGGAAAACTATTCTTACAGAGTATCAATTAGTAATTCTTCACCAGAAGAGGGAAATAAATTTTCATTAGTGTCCATGATGAAAAAACAGGGAGCATGACTTAAATTTACAGATGACATGAATAACACTAGAAGATAGCATTAAAATTCAAAGTGTTCCTGGTAAACTTGAGAAAAAAATCTGCAAAAGGGTGCTATACAATAAAGACAGATGCCAGGTTGTGCCTTGAAGGTCAACTTTCTAGTTTATTTACCATGTGTTCATCAATGAGAGTGTTTCTTTCAATCCTCATGCTACAGGAACTATATAGAACAATTGGAGAAAATTTAGAAATTAACAGCAAGAATAGTCCACCTCCCAAAATATGTGACCTACAAGGAAATCTTGAAGGATCTGGAGTTGTTTAGTTAGGAAGGAAATGAGAGAGGTAGCAATTCATCAGTTGAGAAAACCAGAAGAAAGAGGAAAAAATTAATGTTCTAATTATTGTGTTCTTGATTGTTAGGATAAGAAATAATAGACTCTGAGGTAGAAGAAATAATAGACTCTGATGTAAACTCTTTGAGTTAAGAAGCCTACACAAAATCCTAAATAATTTACAGCAGGGCATGTATCTTAGGCTTATGCCTTATATAAAGCCATTACTTGAGATATTTCAGATCAGCTGTTAGGAATAACATAGCAGCAGTTCTACAGCATTTGGGGCAGGTGAGTAGACTGGATGGTGTCTTTAAACCTATTCCTCTCCTGGTTTCTGTGGTTCTGTGATACAGCTTTTGATAGACAAATCAGAATTTGCTGCTTAAAAAGTATTAGTCTTGAATTCAAGAACTGTCTTTTGTGCATCCTGTGTCTCTTTGGTTAGAAATGACTGTTTCTGTCTTGCTCTAGTTGGAGACAATTATGCCAATATTTAGCTTGTATTTATGTACTGGTAAAACCAAGAACCCATAGCCTGGCATTGCTGTGTTCCTTCTAACTCACGATTCTCAGGGCCTTATGTGCCCTAATAAGCCATAAATCCCCTGGCCATCCTCACCTGGGGCTTCCACTCATACCTGTGGCTCCAGGAGCTCTTTATAAGCTTAGCCCCAAGCCTTCTCTCCCTGGCTGAGTTGGTATCCTCATCTCTGGTACAGCCTTGCCTTGGCCTCTCTACAGAGCCTCCTGAGCTGGGAGACCACGTGCTGTGAAGGCAAATTTTCATAGCACAAATAAGTAGTGTGGATGAACATCAGGACAGCAATAATGTCTGTTTAGACAGGCAATATACATATGTGGTTTTGATTCACCTCTTCAAAGTGTAAACCTCTGAAGTACTCATTTTTATGTGACAATTTTGACCTTTTGCTTATGCCATTCCTGTCATCAGGGTCCTGAAGTATTTCACAAAATGAAGGAGGCAAAAAGGGACACATAGAATAAAAATATTAACATGGAGGATGTATTTTAGATTATAAATTTCCCAATCATGTCAGGACTTCAAAAATGCTTTTTTTCTACAAATGACATCAGCTTGGAAATAACCTATGACTTCTTTGAATAGAAGGTATTAGTACAGACTCTTGATAGTAGTATTAATCAGATTTTTCACTTCTGTTATGCATAACCTTGGTAGTACAGACAAAGTGAAACACTTTGAACTACAAGATTAAATAACAGCTTACATATATAAAGGAGAGACCTAGAGTCATATTTAAAAGCATAGGCATTAAATTCCTGGGGGAAAACAGAAAAACTGCACACAACAAATGAAGCAATGTAGTTGTATCGTGAATTTTAGTGTAGCAATTTTCAAGGTCCTTATTTAACTTGGTGTATATGCTTACTATTTTTTTCACTTTTTAAGTCTTTCTGCTGAAACTAAAACAACACTGACATCTAGTAGACATATAGTGTTTATATATTTATTTTTTTAAAGAAGGCTTGAAGAAATTAGGAACAGAAATTATGAAAAAACCCTAATCTTTTCTATACCCAAATGTTCCCTTTCCCCGCCAGTCTTGGAAAATATTACTTGAGTTGCTTTCCTCCTCTTTATAAGTTTTGGGGTTTTTCACTTATAATCTCCTGACTGTAAAAGAAACCAAATACTCACAGGAATTGAAAAAAATAGTTTGAGATTTACCAGCTCTACTTCAAAGATTGAGGAAACAAAGGAGAAACTAGGAAAAAACTGTCTTTAAGGGTTTTCCAAAGAAAGTTACAGCTATCTTTATCAAGACAGAAAGTGGCAATACTTGGATTTTCAGGTACATTTTAGTGCTGAACTACTTATTAATTTGTTGAATTTTTGATCATCCTGGAATGACTACAAGTATAGAATTAAGAAGCATCTGGCACTTGTCAGAACTCTGCCTCTCATATCAAACTGTTAATTTACAATCCATTTTTAGTAAAAGGTTGCAGATACTTCTTTGATATTGTAGAAAGAATAAAATTTTAAAATATTCAATGAAATTTCAATACAGCAGTAGAAATTATGTTCAAGATTACACTGATTACTGAGGAACAGTAACAAACAAATGGAAATGTTCTGATCCATGAAGAAATATATTGGGTTTCATCAAGTGTGGCTGTCTAACAGATATCTGGTTGCACTGAGTAAGACCTGTTTTGCCTAATTTATTCATGTGGGGTTTTTCTAAAAATAATAGATAAAGATAGTTCCTACCAGTGGTTTATTCAGCCTTACTTTCTTACAGACCTATATTAAGATGCAATTAATTAACCTGTGGGTGTGACTGTACGACAAATTTTTTATCAGTAAATAATCATTGGGCTCTTGAACAACTGTTACAGCATAACTTTCAATTTGCATGTCATCCTGTCTCTTTTAAGAGAATAAAAAAAGAAACTTGGTCCTGCATTTCCATTAGGCAGCTTGAGTCAGATTCCAGGCCCTGCTGAGTGCCTGGTCTTATAACTGTGGACAGGGACGTCACACATATGATATCCACATTTCTGCTATAACTCTTGGCTGGTCTCTTGAATCTGCAAAATGAACTTAAATGCTTCCACCGGGGATTTCCAAGCACCTTGCATCTCATGTGAGCAATGCATCCAGATCTAGTAACCACAATGAAGCTATTTCTTGCACAGTCTAATCTGTAACGCTGTAGCCTGCATTCGTAATATTCAGTATTCCTATATTCTCTAAACTCAAAGGATTTTTTTTTCCTATACTAATATCACCAGTGCTTTTCAGCTGTATATATTACTGATAATTTTTCAAGTACCATCCGCTAAATTACTTTTAAACATTTTTGAGTACAAAAGTCCCCTGCAGAACTACACATGTGCTCATAGCTCTGCTCCATACACTAAAGAAGAATAACTGGGGGGCAGCTCTGAATAAATTTTTGGGGGAGAAAAGCATTGTACCAAATTGTCAGAGGGATTGCTCATAGAGTATAATTTTTAAGAAAGCAGAAGCTGCTGCTTCTTGCCTGTGAAGGGTCACTTTCCAGCCCCTCTTAGGATCATCCTTTCCACATAGTGTGATTTATCTTCTTCCTCATCTTTAATAATTCAACAGTACCTTTTCTTTCCAAGCTTAGCATTTCTCTTTAGTGTCTGGCTATTAAAACAGAATTATCTTGCCCAGATGATTCTCTGTTGAAAGTCACTGGTATACCCTCTCCCTGGAATTTTTAAATGGATTCAGTTTTGGTGATTTTTTCTTACTGAGAAATCCCTCAAGTAAGAAAATACTGCATTTTCACAATTTAAAAATGGAACCTCCCTTCTAGCAAAAGCTTTTCATGTTGGCGGTTTTGTTCCATGTAGTAAGTCATCAACTATTATCAAAAACAAAAACAAAAAATCTTCACAATTTTAGTCATAAAACCTCAGTTTATTTTCTTATAATTTTGCCAGTCTATGATCAGTAAAAAAACAAATTTTGCAAGTTGATCATCTTCCATCCAAAAGTTTTGTTTTAGTTATTTATGGTAATAAATGGTCATGAAGATGCATCAGTTGTATTTGAGGACAGCTCTAAGAGCTGAACCTGTGATAGCTGGTCTGAAAATTTACATTTGGATCATAGGGCTAGATTAACTTTGGAATGAGATGGGTATTTCTGGTTAGTCCTTCACTGTTCTTTTGAATGTTCAGTAATCAGTGTAGGAAGGATTTCCCCTATAGTAATTAGTAATCTGAGAAAAGAAAAAAGTGTCTGAACCACAGGAGCAACCTTTTCAATAAAATTTTCTTTTAAATGTTAAATAGTCTGTACAACAAGTGAGTAAAGACTTAATCATAAGTAAAGTATCACTAAAAGGCAGTCTGGGGAGCTGGATTGAAGTCAATCTACCACAGAAAAGCACACCACATATAGTTCTAGTATATGAAAGATTACTTTTGAACTTGACAGTCTTTTGCCTTTTTCATAAGCTGATGAAAATTCAGTCTCAAAAAATCAACTTCTAGTTATTAGCACACAAAAGTTCCCTTTACCACAAAGCTACAAAGACTAGCCACAAAGCTAGTCTTTCTTGGTGCTCAATATAGACACATAAATACAAATTTCTACCCTTGGTTTACCTATTGCAATTATCTTTGTATCTGAGTGATTACTTCTGTCTGCTTAAATACACACTTAGCAACAGCCAAGTTTCCATGAAAATAAAGCCATACACTTCAGGGTTTTGCTGATTGATATCTGTAGTCTATCCCAGTGATGGGAGCTTTAAAATGTAACAATCTTGTGAGACAAAAAATGCTGAACCAAATGAAGCTATTTATTTGGAACTCTTGTAGTTATGAGGTGTTACTAACAAGCTGCAATTGTGAGTTTGCCCTATTCTAGAGCTGAAGGAAAGAAGTTTTGAATTTGATTGTAATATCACCATATTAATATGCTGATTATTGCAATGCTGTCAAAATTATCCTGTATTTGTAATTCAATCAGTGATTAGATTGAAGGGGATTACCTGAAAGTTAAATACTAAAAATCTAGTCTCTCTTATGTAAATAGAAACCTGCTGCATGATCAAGTATCTTGAGCATAAAAGAAGCAAAAATTAAGGTTTTCTCTGTGTGTGAAACCTTACTGCTGAGTAAGACCCTTATGCATATATTCTTTGAGGTATTCTGTTTATTTTTTATTGTTTCAAAATTATGCTTACTTAGTGAGAAGCTATTTAATGTTTTATTAATATCACAGTGTGTTTCAGTGCAATATTTACTCTAATTAGCCTTCTTTGAAGACAAAATAATAACTAATAATAACTCGTGATTTTGATTATTGAACTATGATAAATTCCTTTAGTATGCTGCATGTCTAGAGATGCAAAAATATCAGCTTGTTTTTTACAGGGGGGAAACTGAGGCTACAATATGATTAGGTCTAAAATGTTTTAATCTTGGATGCCAACTTCAGGTTGTCTGGAGCTTGATTTTTATCCAGGCATTTAATGAGAAACTCATAATTAGCAGACACCTGAGAAAATAATTTTAAAGCTTTTTTGCTCAGCCAATGAGTATCTGACAGAGGCAGGGATAAAATGTTATTCAGTGGGATAGATTTCAGCTGTCTTACTCAGAATTCCATCTTGATTCCAATTTCAGTTCACATCTCCCAGTGTCAATGACAAAGCAAAACAAGGTGTTGCTCATAGCAAGTGCTTCTTTTGCTGCAAATCAGTGATGTGCTCCAAGAGATAATTTGTACTCTATACAGAGAGAGGTAGAAATCTGTACAACATGTGATGGTATAATTAAGACCTTTACAATGCGTTCAACAAGGAGTATGAAATAAATGTGACAGACACCATTTTAATCCTCACATTTCTTAATTTTAATGTAATTAATGTTACAGCAGTCACTTAAAATATGCAATTATGCATAATTTTCAAGGTCTTAAATCACAAGACAAAGAGCTAAGAAAGAAAATTGGGGCCTATAGCAACACTCAACTATGAGGCCAGTTGCTACTCTTAAATCAGTAACTCATACTTCTGGCATTTAAGTTAAAAGCAACTGATAAAATTAATACTTATTCTCTGTGTACTGGTACTAAAGTGGTGCTAAAACTTTCATTTGGCCAGTAGATTTCACACTTTCTTTCTAATATCAGAGGAACTTGGAAAACCTTGGAAAACCTTGGAAATTGAAGGTCACTGATAGAGGATCTAGAGTGTAATAGATGTATTAGATAAATTCGTGTATGAAATACTGTATTATGAATTAGTCTACTAATAAGAAGATACCCAAAGGCGTCTCCAAGATTCCAGAATCCGTAGAGTCAGCAAATACATTTGCAACTGAAACGACAAGGCCAAGCTGGAAGATGGCCCATTCATCAAGGGTGGACCCCCACTTCACAGCTCCTCAACATCCAATACCCATCTTGGTGGAGATCCGGGACATCGGAACACCCCTCCCAAGATGAGTTTCAGGAAGGACTTTCAAAAAACTCTTTTCATACGGGCGGAACTCCTTTTGGAAAAATTGGGAAACACATGCATACCTGGACTTTCAATAGACTTTGCCTTAGGGTGAAAAATCTGTATAAAACCCCCAGTCTGAAACCTGGCCAGTGTGGTCAAGTTCGGAGGGTACCTTTGTGCCGTCACTCGATCCACCCAACTCTCGATCGATTGTTGTCCCGTTTTTATTGTGGCTTTGATTTCGGTATTAGAAATTTTACTAAATAAATCCTGTTACTTTGAATTGGCCTCTAATCATCTATAACATAGAGTATTTTACTATGCTACTAATTTTGGAATTTTTTTCATCTTGATGTTCTTAGAAGTTGTTTAGCATTTCTCTCTGTTTTCTCTTGTACTAGTACTCTTGTACTAGTCCTAAATAGTATTTGCTTGAGGCAGAGACAGTCTTTGTCTTCTGTACATGCTACTCAGCACTACAGGATTCTGGTGACAATGAATGCTGGTGGGGGGCTGCAATTCTGGTATGTGCTGTTGCAATACAGTTAAACACATATATTCACTCTTCTTTCTGAAAATTAGGCCTGGTCATCCACCAATGAAGTATGTTGCATGGAGATCTATCACACTCTAATGTATTATATATTCAGTTTTCAATTATCGTTGCTCATCCAACTCCCGCCCATTTGCAGAATGTATTTACTCCTGGTTTAAGTTTTTTTCCTCCAGCATATTTGATTCAAATAACTGAAGAAGTTAATTTATTTTTACCAATATCTCTTGATGCTCCTCCGATTTTCTGCAATAATTTTGTGCTGGTTTGAAAGCAAAACCAGTGAAAGACTCCAAGTCAGAAACACAATTCAATAAGAGGAAGAGAGAAGAAATAAAAGAAAGTAAAATAAAATAAAAGTAATAGTACAAAAAAACCACTGACAGAGTCAGAATACAACCTGACACCCTGTTAGGGTGGTGGTGGCAGTCCAGATAAGATGGTCTTGTCGAAGCAGTGATCCTGTAGAGACGTCTGGTAGCTCTTGTCTCCTCTGGGAATCCAGTGGATAGAAGCTGCTTGTGCTGTCCCAAACCCTGGATTTATCCAGGTGGGAATGTTTGGCTCCTCCCCCTGGGCAGAGCCTCTCACAATGGGATGATCTCATTCTATGAGTCATACAGTGGGCCCTTAATGGCCCATTAAACAGAGATAGCTCCCATTGGAAGTTATCTATGAGTCATGTGGCAAGGCATTGTTAGGCTCGTTAACAGAAGATAAGGAAAACACTGCCCCACCTTGGTTCCAAGGGCTCATGGGGATAGAATACACACCTTGGGCACAATTTTACATTGTAACCTAGGACAAATTTATAAACAGGACAAGAGGAGACAAGACTTCAGCTGGAAAAATGTTATTCAGAAGAATGAAAGTGCCTGGAAACATAACTGTATAGTGGAAAAATCAGTCTGTTTGTCTGAGCACCTGAAAACTCTCCCTTTCAGTTGAACTTGTTATTACTTGTCAAATATTTTAGATCAGCTATTCTTCAGAAACATGAAGACACCAGATATTAACCCTCTAAATATTTTTGAACAAAGACTTGAAAATTACATCTTTCTGATAAACATCAGTTATTTTTCTTCAGCATATGCAAAGAATATTTTATAGTATTAATATCAAGATAGAATTCCTGTCTGAACTGATATTCCAGGGACAGAAAGGCTGCACAAAATTGTTTATATTCTGATTCCTCAACTTCAGGATCCTTAGATACCAACCAGAATCTGCTTTATGCTATGGTAACCAGATGGTGAAATATAGATTAGATAGTGAAAACATAGCATGGGTGGATCCAGAGGGGCCTTGTCAGATTAGTGAAATGATGGAGCCCTCATCTAGACACTGGGTTTCGGACTTTCAAAAAAGGAGTTCACAAGTTGAACATGAATGAGCAAAATGCAATGAAGGAAAGGACCGCCCATATCCACTGTATTATCGAAAGTGTAGTCAGCAGGCTCAGAGAAGTGATCATGATCATTCCTTTCTGTTTAGCATTTGGGCTGGACTACTGCGGCCTGTTTGGGGCTTCCCCCGTACAAGAAAGACATACTGGAGAAAGTTCCCTAGAGGGCAACTGGAACAAAGAGTGGGCTGAAACATGTGGTGTACTGAGTGCTGGCTTTGTTCTGTGTTGAGATAAAAAGGCTGAGATGGGAGGATTTTAATTGCTGCTTTCAGACAGTGAATGAGCAAACAGAATGAGGATGGAGCCAGAGTTTTACTTCATTTTGACAGTGAAGGGCTGACAGATAAAGGGCATAAAGAGCAGTACAGGAAACTCCAATGACATACTAGATTTTTTTTTTTTTTTGCAATAAGGTTATTTAAGTAATAGAGCAGATGTTCTCAAGAGATTGTGGAATCTCCAGCATTGGAGGTGTCCATAATTCAACTAAGGCAACTGGCTCTGAGTTCAACCTTCTTTGAGCAGGCCTCCAGAGGTCTTTTACAAGCTACACAGATTTATATCTCTAAAAAAGTGTCTTTGCCTGGGCAAGACAAACTTTTAAAGTAAGACTCATCAATATATTTTTTATTAACAATCATCTGTTGCTGCTGAGGGTTACAATACAATAAACATGCTCATCTATCTATGATAAAGCTCTGGGTGATCAAAGTGAGAAGCATGTGCACACTGAACACTTCTGAGTGCAAGGCAGTTTGCTGATACCATATGTCACAGTCACTTTTTTTGGGATAGCACACCTTTGAGTCAGTTATGGTGATTATAAAAAGGGAGTAAAGTCTTCCAGTCCCACGTAGCTGTTTTGTTAAAATGATGGTAGAATGTAAGTCTTTGATCTGTATTTTCCAATCACATGAGTCAGTACAGTCCCTGTGTTGGGACTGTTTTCACTGTTGGTAAAGCACTCCTGTACAGAGTTAAGGAGTCAAATGAGTTTTTCAATTTCCATTTTAACTACTCATCCCAGCTGTGTATGAGAAATTGCCACAGTTGTGTAATGGATAAATTCGTGTATATAATATTGTATCAAGGATTTGGTTTACTAAAAGCTGCTCAAGGGCGTCTCTGAGGTTTCAGAGTCCATTGTGTGAGCTGTATGACCAACACATTTGCAACAGAAAGGACAAGGCCGAACTGGAAGATGGCTCATTCATCAATGATGGACCTCCACTTCACAGCTCCTCAACATCTGATATCAGTCTTGGTGGGGATCCAGAGGATGATCAGGGGGATGATCACTTCACCCCTCCCAAGATGAAATCCGGGAAGACCATCAAGTAATCCTTTCATGCAGAGGGAACTCCTTTCAAACCTCCATTTGGAAATTAAGAAACACATATATATTTAGACTTTCAATAGACTTAGCCTTGGGGTAAAAAAAACTGTATAAAACCCACACGCCGAAGCTTAGTGTGTGTGGTTGAGGTTGGATAGTACCTTTTTTGTACTGTCACTCTGCCCACCCAACATACAATCGATGTTGTCCACTTTTATTGTGGCTTTTAATTCTGTGTTGGAAACTTTGCTAAATAAATTCTTTTATTTTTGAGTTAGCTTCTAATCATTTATAACAGTTGTTAACTATTTGTGCACCTTGGCACCAAAGAATATTCAGTGAACCAATATCCTCTCAGTGAACAGCTGTAATTTCTTTACCATGGTAAAAAATCTTGAATGGTATTATGAGTTATAGTCTCCTGAAGATGCTGATTCAATCTTTCCTCTCCAAATATAGTTTTCCTTTTCCATCAGAAAGGGAAAGGACTGTCTATAGCTGAGTGGTCTTGGCAGTGCTCTGATGTGCCAGTCCTTTCACATAAAAATTAAGAACATTTAATATATTGTCATAAGATATGGCCAGGATGGAATGGTAAACACTTTACTCCTTCCCTGCAGTAGGAATTGCATGGGCCTTCTTTGTAGGGTACTATCTGCTAAATTCCCATATCATGGCCTCTTTTCAAGAAGTCATAGGGGGACCCCAAGAACCTGGCCACCCATTGCTCACACTAATTTCTTTCTGGTTTTTGTGTGGGTGTGTGTATTAGCCCGAAGGAACTGGTGGCAGATGAACTATGTAAGCCTTGATCTTATGTGGTCAGGCTTGAAGTTCTCAGGACAGAGAAAAATTGCTAGTTTCTATGTTTGGGCTCCAAGGTAAAATGAAGGAAGAGAGCAGGAAGTATGAATTCTGTTCATACTGAATTGATCAACTGATGGCTTTTGATTAGATCTGATTAAGGCTTCCTAATGTAAACCAAGTGTGACCACAACGAGCTGAACAAACCAAAGTCTGCAAAATTGATATTTTTAGTGCTTACGTTTCAATTTTGTTGCAATGTTTTGCTTTCCAGTTGGGAAAACAAGCTCAATATTTCATTTCAGACTGAATCTGTCTTAATGGAAACATGGTAGCTTGTTAAATTGAGTTAAATGGTTTGCATTCAGGTCAGATTGTCTGAGTTGATCTGGTAGCTCCTGGAAGCAGCAGTTGTTGGGAAAGTAATCATATGTCTTGCTTCTCTTAGGAAAAAGTAAAATTGAAATAAGTAAGGCTGACCATGTACTTTATCTTCTGACATCTTCAGGTCCAACTGAGATTCACAGATATTTAAATACCGTTTTGAATGGTATATATATGTACAAATGCACATATTTCTAGGAGAAAAATATATTAAAATACTTCCACATATAGGTAAATGTATATATTTGTTACACTTGTGTTTCTAGAAATGTAACAAAATGTATTTTTCTTTCCTTTGGGAAAGCATGGCTGGAGCCCAGGGGAGAAGAAGTCTACAAAGTTAGAATCTCTCTCTTTCCAGGTATGTTGTCCTGATACATAGTGTTTTTATTTTGATATATGGCTATGCTTTATCTGAACTATTCATGTGTGCACAACTATTACTGGCAATCCTGCGCCACAGATAGGGACCAGGAGAGCTAATACTAGAACTTAATTGAAGTATATAAATGAATGAGTTTATGTTCTTAGGACTATGCAACAGAGCCACAAGATGGCAGGAGCACAACATCAGGGTTTTTTCACAGCACTTCCACCCTATTTTCCTAGTTCTGATTGTATTGCATTGCAATTTACATAGTTCTGATTGTTTTAAAAGTCAGCTCAGTTCAACAGCAAGTCACTTTAAAGGTTTCAGGTCCCTTACTATGTATGCCAGAATCCAGAGTAAATGCAATAGTAACATTAAAAGCTTACGTGTTGTACTAATGGAAGAATGAGGCATTTTAATATCCAAATCCATAATATTTTCTTTATTTAAACAATAAATTGGAACTCCATCATATTTTCAACTCCTTAGGAAATTAACTTTTTCTTTCTTGATCAAGTTCATGAAGTTAAAAACTTTTAATGGACTGAAAAAACTCTCCCAATCTATTCCTCGCATTAGAATTTTGGGGAAAAAAAATGCAAACATTTCCTTAACCAAGTAAGTGAAAGACTACTATAATCTTTGTGCTACTAGATGAAAGTGCACCAGGTACAGAGCTATCAGAGTCTCACCTAGAGCTAGTGCAGATATGGAATGTTGCCCACAATTTGACAGGTGTAAACAGTTTTGGAAGGCTTCAGCAAAACAAAATTAGCTTTAAAACCCCCCACACTCAAAAATATTAAGCAGCTATTTATGAGGCATGTCTAGCATATTTGAAAAAGTGTTGAAAATAGGAAAGGATCCTTCAGGATCAACAATTTTTACCATCTCTAGGAAATGGGCTCACATTTGACCATATGATTAACCCAGATGATTGTCATTGTACCTAGCACAGCTCTATAAAGAACTTGGAAATTTCAGAATTTGGTGAGTCTTCTTGCCTAAATGTATTCTAAGTACTTTCACAGGTTTTTCCTGTGTATGTGGATACACACAACGTCCAACTGAATAATCTGTGCATAAGCCCTCCTAGGCTCCAGGGACTGAGCAGGCTTTCCCTTGCAGTTGTGGATGCTCCCTATCCTTCTGCTCAGTTCACTGTGTGAGACCAAGGTCCTGCAGGACAGACAGCATGTGCCCAGTGTGTCATCAGAGACTGCACAGAAAGATTATGTAGGTGGTGCAGAGAAGAACGAAAACTGAAGTAGAAGGAAGCCACACTTGTGTGAAAGAGGAAGGAATATGATGGGTAGTTTGGGATTTTTTAAATTAGAAGGACTAGCAAGCAATAAGATGAATTTTAAAAGAGAATGCAGAAAAGAATGTATTACATTGCTCAGTAAAACAGAGGAAAAAACTGGAGGAGACATTTGCAAGGGTGGACTGATGAAGCCAAAGTAGAAATGTCATTGCATGTAGCATCTTAAGTCTGTGGAGCCTCACTGCTTCTGTCTAACAGAGCCCATCTGCCTTGGATGCAAGGATACCACTCACAAGTGCAGGTATAAGTACAAGGTTTTTTAGGTTTTTTTTCCTCAATAGGTGAACCTAATTTAACACGCACAAATATGATCCCTTAACTGCAGACCATGCATACAAGAGGCACATTGGCAGCTTACCATTTGCTGAAACCACTGGACTAAAGAAATATCTTTGCCTTCTCCTTCCTCCTCAGTGCTCCTCAGAAGACATGGACTGGTGGAGAAAGCCTAATGTATCTGCCCTGCTGTGCTGTCTGTTGGAGATACTGATGTTCTTTACAAAGCCCCAACTCAGTACTCCCTGGAGCAAAACCTTTGCTCAGGCATTGAGCAGCAAGACAAAGCCAGAGTGATTTCCCACTCAATGGCATGTATAGGCAGGGTCTGCATCTAAAATCTGACTCTTTTTTGTATTATGATCTTGTTTTCACTTTCTTAGATTTCACAGCTTTTGCTTTCTCTGCAAAAATGCCCATGCAGGGTGTAGTTTTTTTATTTGTATAAGACATACAACTGCATGGTTAGATAATTTCCAAGAATGTAAATAAGGGGAAAGTACCTTTGTCTTTTAAAAAGATCTTAAATGTTTTACTGAGATAAACTGGCACTTCTGTGTTTGGAAACATCTCTTGTGGAACTTGTTTCTGAATAAGGGCATTGCCCTTTCTTTATGAAAAGCAGATGACAAATGATTAAATTATGCATAACGAAGAAAACCTTGCAGTACACATGGTGGTCCATGTACATAGAGGTAACCTGGTAAGCCAGGTTGACTACATCTACTTCCACTTAGTGTTATATAGGCTGGTAGCTTCTGTTATTGGCTGGAAAGGAAGTAGGTCCTTGCTAGCAACAATCCTCAAGAAGTGACACTGAAGGATCTGTGAATCTTGATTCTAAATTATCTCCTCCCTTGTCTTTTACCCTGCTCCCCTCACCCATTTGTCTGCTCCTCTGTCCTTCTGTGTTCTGTTTCTGTTTTGAGAGGGTAAGGAAAATTAAATTTATATTTCTGAGAAGCTACAAACTAGCTCAGTCTAGTCCTCCCAGATGGCAAATCAGGGGATTGCTTTACCATGGAACATCTGAGGAAGCTCTATTTAACAGAGGTCTGAGAGAATTTAAAGTGCTAGGATAATCAGTGTAACACCTACAGGTAGCATTCCTTCCTATGGCAAACACAAAACTAATTTGACAGAAAATCTTAACTTTTAAAATTATAAACTCTTAGAGGCCCCACACAGTAGCTTTTTTTGACCTTTGATGCAACTAAGGCATGGGCATGTACATAAAATTTTTGTGTTTGTCTACTGCAATCTATTTAACTAGCTATTTAGTTCTCCTGAAATGAATAAAAATCTATTCTAATACAAACCCACAGCTTTGTATTTCTTTGTAAAGTAGAAAATATAAGTGGTAATTTTGCCAGCAGAGAAAATCTATTTGTAGGTTGTCTCGATGGCAGTTGCTTTTTGAATTTTTATCTTCTTTAACACGATGTGGGATGCTAAAATACACACCTACCCAGAGGGATCATAATCCATTTTAGCTGTTCAAACAACATAATGCTATTAAAGGACTTCTGATTTCAGAGCCTTCTCACTGTAGGGCACTTTTTTTACTGCAGCAGTATATTTTGTCTCATTCTAGTCCATTTTATACCCACTGTCTATTGTTATCTCCTATTATTTACTGGGAGTGTTGCATACAATCATCCACAATTTGCATTGTTACATTTATTTAACATATTTTAGAACCAATACCTAGATAAATATTAAAGAAAAAGCAAAAATTGACCTGCTCCTTTCTGTCCTCATCTCAATCACTTATCCTCTAGTGTTTCAAAAGGAAGAACTATTTGGAAACTGGGAGATCAACCTTTGCACCTTTATCAAATGAAGGGTCCTGTTTGTGAAATCTGTTGTGTAATTCAGCTCTTTATTGAACTCCCAGAGCTATTTATACAATATATATTGGTGATGTGGCTGCTACAGGCATCTCAGTTGTGTTGTTCTGAGTAGAAGGAATCCAATTAGAAACACAAATATCTGTGAACATATTTGAACTTGTTATTTTACTAAGCATTTGGAGGAAGAAAGAGATAGTGTATACTTTACTGCCTGCAGTGTGGTTATAATCCCAAAACGCATACTGAAAACTATATAGCATTAACTATAAAATGGAATTATTTCCATCACTGAACAGGATAATGTGCCAGGCATTATTCTTTGCATCTTCCCCTATGCTTGGTTTGTCATGTCATGCTTTGATAAGCCTCCAGAATTACAATNGTGTGCGGTGTGAGGAATTTTAAATAATTTGAATTTAGTTTTTTTAATGATTACAATCTTTTCCTGACATTTGGCAAAGTGGAATAATAAATATGGAACTACTGAATAACAGCTCCTGTCAGCACATCCTTAATCTTTATGGAGACTCATGGGAGTTCGTGCTAAATACAAAGATTCTTTGTCTTGGTTTATGAAACCAGATGAAAATGTTTGTGAAAACATGAAGATATACAAGGAGATAAAATTCAGACATTTTATGTCTTCATCTCTTTTATGAAGCTTGGGAAAGGCAATGTCAACTGTAGTGTTTATAAAGGAAATTTACAGGAAAAAGAAGACCCACCTGTAATCTGTCAGACTTAGTGACAACCTTCCCATAACACTCCCTTTTATACTGAAAATTCTTCTTTCCATAGGAAGTCTGAAAATACTGCATTCTGCCAGTCTTTCCTATGCACATCCTCTGGACTGAGGATGCCCAGTGCTTTACCCAGAAAAAGAGGCTAGAAAGGGTGAATTTACAATTCCTTAGCTATGGAACGGCCAAAATGCCATCATACTAAACCATTGTTTATGTTGAAAAGAGAGATTATTTTGGGGAACAGTAGGCAGTAATAGTAGTTAAGAGTAGTTAATTTTAAAATGATGTCTAAAGTATGGGTTTTTTTTTTTTTTAAAAAAAAAAAAAAAAAAAAAAAAAAAAAATTTTTTATTAGGTTTGAAAAAAAAGGTGCAACANNNAAAAAAAAAAAAGATAGTTTGTTAGTTGTACTTAAGAAGTTGTCCATGTCATAGAAGAGTACTGATGAGTAACTGAATGCACCATTTTATTTGTGTTTGACCTTTAAAAAGAAAAGGACTCCTTCACAAGCTATTAAGAAGATAAGCTCTTGCTTGTGAGGCAAATGAAAAGAAATAGCATCTGTATAAATGATCTTTGCAGTTACAACTAAATAATAGACATCAACTCATTTATTTTCCCTTTGGTATTTAGCTTGTAAAATATTTTTCATTAAACAAATGGAAACAGTTCATGAGAAGAGTCAGATTGCAAGAAGCTTCTGTCTCAGTTTTCCATTAAACATATCTGTGGCTTTTCATTAAAAATGCTTTTTCTGGGTATTCATGAAAATATGTATTTTGTTATTACCATAATTTTCCAGTCCACATTGTTGGAAATAAATATTGTGGTGGCTGACAAGAAACCATTTTGTCCTTTAACATCTGCTGAAAAAAATAGAAATTAGCTTTCACTGATGAGTTGGACTCAATCATGATAATGAGATAAAACAATTATCTAATAAGGGTTGTTCACATAAACATTTACATGTATTGACATACATTTTTCAGCTATACATTTTCAGAGCATAATACTTGTAGTAGCACGTTTTCTGTTTTTATGTCTTACTGTTGATGTTTGTTGATTTAATTGCAGTTTACTTATAGGTTCTGTGAAAGTCTGTACCATGGTTCGGTCCATGTTCCCCCCTGCCCCTTCTCCCTGCTGGTCTGTTCCTGCACTTGTTTGTGCAGCACCTGCCCTTGTCTGTCAAATGTATTCTTTCCCGAGACCTGTCAGTCTCCGGGATGCCTCTCCCTGCTTCTGGAAAGATGGGGGAGGTCGATCCCTGATTGGGGCAGGCTCGGGAAATCCTTCTCCTCTTCTTTTTGATTTGTCCCCTGCTGATCACCCCATTGTCACCCCATTCAGTTGATTGGTTGCTCATCTTGTGCACGCCCCTAACTCTTGTCCCTTATAATCTCATGTCCTGCCCCTGTTCTGGGCTTCGCCTGGAGCTTCAGCAGGAGACCGCTAAATGTCATCTTGTCGTGCTCCCACGGAGTCTCCTTTTCTTCCCTCGTCATCACCTCCACAACACCGCCTGTGTTGCAGCCTGCCTTACCCACCGGGTGGGAGTCGCCGGTCCGCCCTGCGATGACCTACCCGAGGCTGGGAGGGTTCCCTGCCAGGGCAGCCGGGTCTAGCTGGGAAGTCGCTTCTCAGCGGACAGGGAACACGCCTCAAATACTGAGGGACAAAACCTTACCATTAACATTAAACCCTGCATTTTCCTTATTAGGAAATATGAGATGTATTGTGTATGATCCTTGAAGCATATTTAAAAGAGAAATGAAATGTTTACTTTTATGTACTCAGATTTAGTACAGAAATGGTACTTAGTAAAAGTTTTGGGGTTTTATGGTGTTTTTTTGTTTGTTTTTCAGCCGGGAAATGTTTTAACTGCATTACTTGGGAGTGCAGCTGGACCGAAATATTAATTTCTTGATCAGTGACTATTTTCTTATAACCTCTATCCATCCCAGAAACCCCTGTGCTCCAAATTACAAGGAAGATTCATAACCCTCCTTCAAAATCTCCCGTAACCTAAATTGCATCTGTAATAGTGTTAATGATGTTGATATGTTAATGATGTTGTTAATTTGATGATGATGATGTTAATTTGAAACATAATATTCTGACATAAATATTTTTTTATATTTTAAGCATTAGTTCAGAGACATCATTCAGATACCATGTATACAGACACTTGAGAAAGCTATAGGGCATTTTCCCTCTTGGTGTGGTGAGTGTGCCCCATGAAAATTCCTCTAGCAGTCCAGAATGCAGAAGGAATGGGCAGTTGGAGCTGTGACTGTGAGGGCGCTTTCACTGCATCTGTAACAGGACAGAACTAACGCAGCCCTTGGGGTCAACAATTATAAATTGAGAAATGGACACCTGAAGTACAATAGCAATTGTTAATAATCACACAATTTACCTGCTCTTGCACATAATGTAAGAAAGACCTAATAAACTGAGACCTCTGATAAACTGAGATGTTTTAGGGCAAGAACTGCTTGAACAGCAAAATCTGTTGTGTTTTCTGGTGATTACAGATTTGGAAATATAATAATTACAAGACCATGGACCTGATGGGGCTGATCATTACTTAAGCCAAGCAAATGGAATGGTTTTCACTGCTATGAGGGAGAGTAGTCCATATTTAAGAAGGCAGCTTCATGAATACCAGATGGTTTATCCAAAACAACTGATAATATAATAATTCAGAGGGAAGGGGGGTGATAGTCTCCATTCCAAGAGAAGCTCTAGCTTTCCCTGGCAGGCAACTGTCTTTCAAAACCAAGACAGATGTACTGTTTTCATACATCTATGATGCCTCACTTAGGGTTTGAGGTTTTATCATGCGTACTTCAAAGAACAATCTATAGAGTGAGCTCACTGACAAGCAGTGTCTGTTTTTTACTAAATCAGGATGTGAAGATACTGACCATAGATAGCTGGAATATCACAGAGTCTGACGGAAAGATTCAGAGGTAATGAGTGGATATTTGTTCCCTGTTCCCCTGCTTGCAAAAGATGGTGTCCTTTGGGTCTGTGGCTGTGTGGCTGTGAGGAGGGTGAAAGAAAGGAGAGCAGTGGAAGGAGTGGGAAGCTAAGTCTGGGTGACATTAAGCCCAGATGGGAATTGTGAAGACTACAGACACATTTTAATGCAGGACTGTCTATTATTTCATCAGCTAGTAAAATCTATCAAAGACTTAGAATTAAAAAGGAGGAAAAAGATCTTCCATAAACACAAGTCTATATGTGGACAAGGCACAGCACTGCTTGATTTCTCATGAGTGCTCCTCAAGACTAGGACTGCAAAAATGATGGTAGCTCCAAAACTGAGAAGACAAGGCCTGTCTTTGTTTCAAGGTGTTATTCCTTTTATTAATGGCAGTCTGGCATCAAATATAGCAGAATAAATATATTTTATTGTACCCTTAGTACCTAGCCTCTACCATAACTAAAGACCCACAGAACTTTGATATGTGTGTAATATCTGTTAATAAAAGAAATTTTTGCCCTTTAAAAGCCCATACCTCTGATTTAACGGAGATACTAACTGATCTATATTATCCTTTCCCCCCATTATATTGGCATAGTAGACACAAATATCTTAATTTTACACTAGTTGAAGCTGGTACCTTGGAGTGCTGAAGCAGCAGATGCATACTTGCTAACAATGAAAACACAGAATCGCTGGCAAAATATAATCCATCATAAACAGCATTAAATGGAATATGCTTCCCTTATGTGTCACTTTCAATCACACACTGATGCATGTAGAATATGAATTTTCCTCAGGGCTTCTGCAATTTGTAAGACTTGCTGACTACTCATTCACTGATAATGTCCATTCTCTCTTCTCTTTACAGGGTATTTAAATGAATTGTTCATTAATGTTAATAGAAAAGCTTCAGATTAATTATTTTAAAAGTATTCAGAAAAATATGCTGTTGGTTTTGGTGCAGAATATCTGCCCATAAGCTGCTTTCCACTAGCCCAACTGAACAAGACAACTGTGTATTTGTGAAAATGTGCTTCTTTCAACTGCAAAAAGCATCTGATCTGAAAGTGAGTTGCCAGGAGATCAACTAAAAACTCAGCTTTTTTTTTCTTTTTGCTGGGGAAATTCTCACACCCTGAAAATACTTACATTGTGCTTCAGTACAGTACAGCACAGCATCTGGAATCTGCTTTGCGAGTAAAGAGCTGAAGAAAGTTTGGGGTTGGTTTTGACAATCCCAATCTGCTTTTTCTGGGGAAAAATAGAAAACATGTCTATGACTTTAAAGATTTCCTTGCTTCCATTAGTAGGGGAAGGAGGTGGGAAAGTCTGAAACCCTTACTCTGATCGAGGCAGAGGTGCAGACACTGAAATGCCTTGGGCTGTTTCAGTCCCTGACCCTGTTTGGGTCCTGGCATCTTTAGCTGTTGATCTAAGAAGCTTGGATTCATAAGCAGTCCAGTAGGAGAGAGAGCAGAGATGTGTCAAAATCTTGAGATATTTTTCATAAGTTTTTAGGGATGCCAGTCATTTATAAAACTTCATTTCCTTAGATTGGATTTTCCTTTATGTTTGGCTTTGACACAGGACTTGCAGATGTACCTGCTGAGTTTGGATTTGCCCACTTACTTTTAACATACCTGCAGGAATGTGAGGAAAACTACCTCCTCTGTTTCACGCTTTAGTGTTCCATTTTGAGTCATGCAAAATAGGTTTAAATTATTATGTACATGAAATTTCCTCATTTGGATGTATTTTGGGCCTGAGTTGCTCAACAATAACTGGTAAGGTAATATGGACGAACTATTGTGATCTGAGGAATTAAATAAGATGCCTGTATGCAGCTGTTCACTAAAGCCTCTTCCCATCTTTCTCCAGCTTGACAGCTTTGTGCTTTTGCTTCTTTGGCCTGAGGGCATTGTGGAATCAATCACACTGCATGTGCATCCAATAATTCCATCTGTGCACATCAAGGTGCAGAAGGGTGGAAAGTCAAGTTACTCTGGCACAACTTCTCTTTGCCTCTTGTTCCCTCACTCGTGTTTGTTCTCATATAGTGAAGCCAACAAAGATTATGGGAGAAATGCATCTCTCCAAGCTTGCCTTTGGCTGATTATTTTCCTTATAACACATTCTTCCTTGCACTTATATGTTAGTCACCTCAAGTTGCTGAAAATGCTTGCTTTCTCCTCTGAGAGTACCTACAATTACATGCTATCTAACCTAAATATCATCCTGCAATTTGACAGAAATGCCCAGTGGACTATGTGTTAGGATTTACTACTGTGGCATAAAACTCTTAGTATCTTATAGCTGGAGATGTCCAGGAACATGAATGAAAACCTTTTTTCTTGGCTCAGGTTCTGCATAATCTGCACAAAGTAACCTCCTGAGCTTAAAGGGGTGCTGTTAGGGCAACAGTGATAAATTGATGTCTGGGAAATACTTAGTGCTAATTAAAGCCAAAGCACTGTAGTTTATTTGCTTATTTCTGGAAACTTTTGTGGGTTTGTTACTGATTCTGTACATGCAGAGATGGTTTAGACAAGGATATTGAACTAGGTTTTATGCCCTCTAAAGACCTTCCACTGACTCATGCAGTAATATATAGAATAATTGGAGTGAAGGAAGTAAAGTGACAGTATCTTAAAATGATCTCTTTTTTCCAGCTGTCTTGGAGATTTATTGGCTTCAAGAGAATTTTTAAGCCTATATGAATTAAAGATTTTAAAAATATTTTTAGGAATTAAATTTTAAAATATTTAAATTACTTTAGTTCTACCTTCTCAAAAAGGGAAGAAATAGTCTTAGCAAAATATTTACTGACTGTGTAATTCCTTTTCTGTTTTTCATAGCTGTCTTGGTTTGAAAGACAGGTATCTTCTAAGGAAGGATCCTCCCTTGGAATGGAAAATATGACCCCTTTCCCTCTGAATTATTATAATTTTGAAATTAGGGGCTTTCAGGCAAGCATATGAGAAAAGGAATAACAGTTCTTTATTAGTGCAAAGCAAACAACAACAATAGTAACAATAACAAATAAGAACAGAAAACCCAATAAACAGTCTCTTCCTGCTCTTGAAGCGCCTTCCCCCTTTGCTGTAGTGACGGTCACAGCCGGCAGGGGCGCTGGCGGCTCCCCAGCTGGGCAGGGCGGGTGCGATGACTTCTCCGCGGCTGCAGGGGGCGCTGTGGCGCGGGTCCAGCCTTCCTTCCCCAGGTGTATGATGGCGGATACAGCCGGCAGAAAGAGATGAAGGAGGGGTCTCCTCAAGAAGCCTCAAAGGCAGCTGATCTCGGTGCCCCCTTGGATGGCAAAAGGAGCTGTAGCAGGAACCTCAAAGTAGCAAGCTGGGGGGGCAGGTATGAGCAAATGTGGTAGATGAGATATATCAGAATCTCCGCAGCTGTAGATGAGACTGTAGGGGCATCCTATAAAAAACAGGGCAGGAGATTTTTCTCCTTTTAAAAGCCTTTATTATGATCAGCTCAAGGTGGGGGCCCAATGGGTCGAGTGCACACCGCCACTGCTCCCAGAAGCACCTAGGAGGAGGAGGTGTGCGGCAGTTTCATCTGCTGGATTGCAGGCAGAGCCGGGTTCTTGGTCCTCACGGCAGATCCCGAAGGCTCCATTGTCTCTGAAAGTCGTGTCCCTCCCTGGGCAATGTCTTTGAGAATTAGAGTGAGGGGGTGAAAACGGTTCAACTTTGGGAGGAGGTAATCTTACTCTTTGCATAGTCTATCCATGTGTTTTGGTGTTTCAGTCTAATAAGTTTTTCTGCTCTGGAGCAATCTTTTCTTAATTTCTTCTCCCAGCTGGCACTGCATCACCTCTACTCGCATGTCTGCTGGTTCTTGGTTGCTGTGTTGGGGCAGCTACAGGGCGGGGCTCGAAGGTGTAACAGAAAGGTAACAAAGACTGCGAATGGCTCAGCGATTGAGGGGGTGAACATTTAACAAGAATCATTCAACTAACAAAAACTTCCTTTGCAACAAAATTGCCTTGTCTAGCTCACGTCGGGCAGGCAGGGGGTGCAGGGCTACAGTGTAGCAAAGAAACCTCAGAGCAGTGGCAAAAAAACCCGGCGGGGGCAGGGCAGGGGCAGCCTGGCTCCCGGGCAGGGCAAAGGAAAGGCTGCCTGAGCGGGGAAAGGGGTTGAGATCCCGGATTTTTCTCTGAGGGACTGGAGCAGATGGTGAAAGTTCTTTTGTTTCATGAGGTAGGGTGTTAATAAGGTCCCAGCGCAATGGCCGCTCTTATAAGCAGAGCTCCACTCATGGTAGAAGGCAGCAGCAAAGAGAACCCTGCAGCGGCGGTGAATTCTTCCCACAGCGACTTTGCAGTGCACTCCTTCCCCTCTGAATGCCGAGAGAGCAAGAGAGCTAACAGCTGCCCCAGCCCAATTCTCCAAGAATCTCTGCCTCTCCAAGAGAAAATCTCAGATAAGAGAGTAGCAGCCACTCCCTTCTTAGGGCAATGTCTTTTCTCTCTCTTAAGTATAGATCTAGCAACCCATGGGACAAAATTCCATGAGAGAGAAGAAACAAAAGGAAACAACAGTAGCTTGTGACTTATTTCTATTCCACTACTTGTAACACTTCTGCTTTATTGGACTGCAGTGCAAGCATTAGAAAACATAACAAAACCAGCTAAGGTTTAAGTTGCAGTATTGGAGGTTAGGATTTTTCTCTCCCCCTCCACCCCCCCATTTCTTTCTCTCAGGGAATTTTCTTCCATTTGTTGCCTAAGAGATGGTAACAATGATACTTGAGAGACAAAAGATGTAGCCAAGGAGGAGGGGAGGGGTGCAGCTGGCTGCACTCTCTTAGCTAAGGGGGATTTCTCTTGGGAAGGGCAGAGATACCGCCAGATTTTTGGCTGGGCTGTGAGGGGCTGGGCTAGGCTCAGTCCCGCTTGCTCAGGACTGGAGGAGGATAGGGTGCTGCTGTCACTGTGGGGAGAATTCACTGCCACCAAGGAATTCAGCGCTTTTACTGCTTCTTCTACCGTGAGTGAGGCTTTGCTCGTAAAAGCAGATACTAGACTGGGACCTTATTGTTATAAATAACTATGTTGACTTATTAAAATATGAATATCGATCTAATATCGATACCCAATTGTGACAGACAAAAGACTCTCTAACAGTAAAGTTAGAAAGTGTATGTTTATTTTCAGCGCTGGGCAGCAAGTGGGATATCTCCCTAATGCACATTGCAGAGATCACAGGTAATTACAAAGCCTTTTATCCACAAAAGTGTTGAAGACACAAAATACAAATGCATATTCATACCCCTGTCACCTCCTCTTCTCTGCTTCGTATGCTAATATACAATAAGGCTATTAAGCATGCGTAGTTTGTTCCCTGAAATGAGTCAGAGGTCTGTTCTGGAGAGGGGTCACTAGAAATGAGGAAGTAAAACTAGTCTTCCTTGTTCTAAACTTTCAACCTTTCAATGCATATGTGATTGATGGATCCTTGGTAGAACTCCTTGTTTCCTGTTTTC
>VWYN01012170.1:3998-14134 GCA_013400075.1 Hippolais icterina | reverse complement strand
GGGGGTCCACCCTTTGATGAATGGGCCATCTTCTAGCTTGGCCTTGTCATTTCAGTTGCAAATGTATTTGCCGACTCTATGGATTCTGGAATCTTGGAGACGCCTTTGGGTAACTTCTTATTAGTAGACTAATTCATAATACAGTATTTCATACACGAATTTATCTAATACATCTATTACAGGTAATACCCATATAAAGCTGAGACCTTGTCCGAACTGCCCTTTTTTGACTTCTAGCCTTGGAGGAGATAAGAGGCCAGTCCTGGCAACCACGCAACACAGAGCTGCTCTGAGGTCTGCAGCCATCAGGACAGTTCAGAGTCCTTCCCCAGCATGGTCCATACCTGAAGAAGGAGGACACATTAGGCCAGGAAGGACAATTCAGGACAGCTCCTAATTCTAAACCCCTCTGTGCCTCACCAACAAACACTGGCATGCCAGCAAATGCTGCTGGCCTGGAAAGCCTGGGACAGCTGGGTGTGGTTGAAACAGCCCTGAGGTTGCTGGCAGTCCAGGTGAGCTGGGACCTGAGCCGAAACACATGCCTTTGTCTGGCACATCTCTGTCTATGCCTATGGGAGACTTCCACAGCAGTCAAATACTTCTGATTCAGTGGGTAAATATGTAATATCTATCTTATGTCAGCTTGTAGTTGCCAAAATTTGTTCATGTTGAGCAGATTTCCTGCTAAGTCAAAGAATATATTGCATGAAGCAGTATATATATGTATTTGTTTTTATTTCAAATTATTTTACTACTGCACCTGCAGGTATCTCAGTTCTCGGGCTGATAAACTTCCAAGAATGTTGTCAAAAGCCCCGGTGCCAGAAGAAACAGTCAGGATGCATCTGTCTCGGTCTTCAAGGATGTTTATTATCTCTTATCTAGGTACATTCTGTTCTCACCCGATGAGGGTGCTAACTACAGTGCTGGTCGTCTCCGACTGCCCACCCAGAGGGCAGTCATAATTTTTTATACTATGTACTATGTGTGCTATGTCTGCAGATAAATACCAATACCTATCACCTATGTTAGATAGTGCGACTCTACACTAAACCAATCCGAAAGTGCCACCACCACAGCAGAAGATGGAGGGCAAGAAGAAGGGACAGAAGGACAGAGACATACCCAGATTCCTCCATCTTGCCTTCTTAACCCCCATGAAATCCCAAAGTTCTACATCTACACCCAGTGATGAATTAACATTATACTAATCAAACTCTCATGGCTTGTTTCTGGACCCCTTGCCAGGGTCTTGGATCACCCAGAGCACCCAGAGGGATGTCCTGGGTTCCGACACAGGTATTTTTAGATTTCTGCTGGATTCAGCTGCAATTTTTTGGTCCCATCACATATATCCTCCTAAAGGAAAAGCTTTTGTGTGTGTCCCTTGTATCACTTTCTTCTTTTCTTTCCTGTTGCCTTCTGCAAATAAAACCAGAATTATAAATAAACATATATTGAATTTCTCAATACCTCCAAGGGTGCCCAGCACCTCACAGAAAATGGCTTAAATCAATAGTGAGATGGCATGGTGGAGTATGACTTGAAAGGGCAAAAAGGTTTTAATAAAAAAAGAAAATAATACAAAGAACAAAGCTGAACACAGTGTGGGGACAGGTCCCATACACCTGCTACAACACCTCGAGAATGCACTGAGAAGCCTTGTGCTCCTCTTAAGTATTGGATGATTTTGGTGGTTTTTTTGGCAGACAGCCCAATAGAGAATAGCTACTTTTCTGAGGAACAGGTAAAGAGACCTATCAGTGTTTTTGTCTTGACACGGAGCCAATTACTGCCAGGAGAGTAAAGAAACTTCTAGTGTTCTTTCCTTAAAAGGTTTTGGGGAGAGTCTTAAACCTTTCCCTATATGGAAACACCTGCTCGGATGTGAGGATGCATTCCTACAAACATACAGTACTGGCATTATGCATGTGCAAAATACTGTTCATATTTTTTCATAGAGTCATGGAATGGCTTGGATTGGAAGGGACCTTAAAGACCATCTCGTTTCAACACCCTACCATAGAGAGCTGCCTGCCACTAGATTAAGTTGGTCCAAGCTCCCTACAACTTGGCCTTGAACACCTCCAGGGATGGGGCATCCACAGCTTCTCTGGGAAACCTGTGCCAGTGCATTACCATGCTCACATACAAGAACTTTTTCCTAATATCTAAATTAAACTAAGATATAATAATCATATTACATAATAACAGTAGATAAAATATAAAAACACAATAAATACATTTTCTATTAATATAATACCTGTATAGTAATACAAGAAATAGAAAAATATATGATATTACATATAATATATAACAATAAATTATACAATAATAATTGAATACAATGATAACAATACATCATAGAAACTAAGATTTTGTTCTAATTCGTCTATTCTGCCTACACAGTAAGTCCATGTCAGCCAATGTAAAGTAATGGAAATAAATGTGATGTGCTAACTCTGTGTTTATTTCCCAAAATAAAATAATACTGAAAACACAAATCCAGTAATTTTCAGGAAGAGGAAACCTTTAGTAAATGTTTTTCCTCTCTGTACTGGTGGATCAGCTAATCAAGCAGAAAATTTTCTTTCATACTTATTACATGGTGTTCTGAATTTGAGCAGAGATGGATAATGGCAGCCATTCATTTAGGTAATGTGGTAGCTTCCCAAAATACCTGATACCTACAGAAATTTCTTCCTCCAGCACTATTCCTTCTGTTACTCTCATATTAATTTTCAATGTAACTGAAAAGAAACAGTTGGCTCTGGTTCATGGTTCATGTTGTAAATGAATCTGCTTGTCAGGAGAGTGACCTAAACGGGAAATTTTTAAGTAACAAGAGCTTGCCTTTACAATAAACAATCACCAGGCAATTATTACTTTATCACAATGATGAGGAAAATGAGTAGTTAGAGGAATGGTAATTTGCTGTAATGTTATCTACCCTTGATGTCATTGAGCTTTAAAGTAATATTCAGCCTTCTATTAAAAAAGAAAAATGGCAGCTATTAAGTACGGTGATTTTTCTCCAAGTTGCTTGATGTCTGTGAGCTGGGATGTCAAACCTTTGATTATATCCTTGCAACAACCCTGACAATGGAATGTTTTCCCCCCCCTGCTTAATATATAAATTCCAGCAGGAGGTCTTACTTTCAAAGGTATTTGATAAAGGAGTCCACTCACAGAGCTGAGAGGAAATCAATTGAACTTTTTTGTTTCATGGGACTATGATGCTTAACTCCCATGGCATAATGCATTGCTTTTATGGGATTTTTCTGAGAGTGTTCTTTCTTCTGGCTTACTCTGCCTTTTGTCTCATGCTCCCATTTATTTATGGCATGTCTGCTTGTAATTTTAGGCTGTGAAATCTAAGATATGGCATAGCATTATGTTGGCACACTCTAATGAGATTTTAAATACCTTTTGTATGTAGAACCTATTAGTGAGAGCTGAACAGCACTGTCATCTTTAAACGAGCTCAAGAAGGAAATCTTCTGTGGCCCTAATACATATTGTCCCATGCCTACCTTCAAACTCGAAAACGTACATTAAAAAAAAAACAATCCCTATTGCCCATTTGAAATTCCTGGACTAAGATAGAAATGACCTGTGGTATTTGTCTTTCTCTCTTCTCCCTGAGAGCAATGCTAATAATTTAACCTGGAGGTTGCAAGGCACCAATGAACCAGTATGAGCATATAGATTCCCATTCGACTGCTGATGGATGATGGTATTTTTTGTGGAGTGGGCTGCATGCTGCAGCTGGTGGCTCCACAGAGCTGGTGCAGGTGCAAGCCCATGAGCTTCTTGGTTTGCTGGTGTGGCATTTGAAGGCTGGTTCATGTCCTGGCTGTGCTGTACAGGTGTCGTCAACATACACTTAAGGAAGGAGGGCTCAGGATCCTATGTTTTTCTTCCCTGATCAGGGAAGTTTACTGGAGAATCATGAAAGGGCAAAGCTGGGACTTAATGAGGGTGATGTGCAATTGGACACAGCTTGGAGTTGTAAGCAAAAAATGTTAAAACCTACTATACATTCAACAGATTCACAGACACACAGATTCACAGAATCACAGAAACACAGGACAAGTTAATTTGGAAGGGACCCTCCAGAACCATTGAGTCCAACTCTTGGCCTTGCACAGGATCATCCCCAAGAGTCACACCATATGCCTGAGACCATTGTCCAAACACTTTCTGAACTCTGTCAGGCTTGGTGCTGTGACCACTGCCCTGAGGAGCCTTCTCCAGTGCCCAACCACTCTCTTAGAGAATTTTTCTTGATATCCAACCTAAACCTCCCCTGACACAACTTTGGGCCATTCCCTTGGGTGATGTCAAGGGGCACCACAGAAAAGTGATCAGTGTCTGTCCCTCTTCTTCCCCTCATGAGGAGATTGTAGTTAAGAGTCCTTATTTGTACACATAAAAGCTGAACAGCTTTTTGCTAGAGGCTGGTCCAACATTCAAGAACAAGGCATGCCTTGGTTTTTTCTCACATCCTCTTGGATATCCTTTTCTCCAAATTAGGAAGTCTGTACTTTTGTCTGATCACATAAAAGTCACATGCCTTAGAGAGGATTTTCAGGAGAGGTGTCCTACTGCTCTTTGACTGTCAGCAATCCCTGCCCTCACACAGCAGCTGCTGGGTGCAGTCTTTGATGTGTGGATTTTGGACAGTTGCACAGCCTGATGTTGCCATAACCTCTATCCTGGGCAGAACTTCTTGCCTGGTCATCTCCAGCCAAACCCTGTGGCATGTGTTCCCCAGTGGCATGAGTATCCCCTCCCCTGTTATTTGGTGTGTTGCTTGTGGTGTGGGGAAAAGAGAAACCTTCTGATACACAGCTTAGATTTTACAGAGATTTTACCCTTTTTTGTTCCTGCGTCTATAACTTTTTAGTGGTTATAGCACAGGTCCTCACTTTAATTCTTGAATTGCTTTCGTAGCTGTCCCTGTTATGAATTGTTAGTCTTGGATGGACTAGAGGAAGAGAGAAACCTTTTGCAGAATGTGATTAATTTACTTATAGTCAAGAGAAATTGAAGTGGTGGAAGAAAAGTGAAAAAATTACATTTTCTGTTTTGGATGCATTTTTGTTTAATTTCATAATGTTGAATAAATTTTACATTTTAAAATGTTGAATTAATTTTACATTTATCCTGTGGGATACACAGGAAAACCTCCTCTTGTTTGGAAGTCTGTGCTGACAGAAAAGGAACAACTATGGAGAGATGACGATACAATCTCTAAGATCCATAGGCAACTGTTGAGCTTTATTTCAGTCAAGTCTCGTTCTAGTTTAAAGAAGAAAAAGAAAAGAGATTAAATCTGGAACATACATATAGAGAAGAATTTATAGTTAGAAGATCACCACAGTGAGAAGATACAGGAAAACAGCTGAAAAATCATAAAATCACGGACAGTGTGAGAGAAGATCTTAAAGATCATCTAGTTCCAACTCCCTGCCATGGGCAGAGACACAAAATAACCTTCTTTTGACTTTGATTTACCACAGGAATGTTTTCCTTTGTTTAAAAGCAATGCAATAAGGTGGAGAAAGGTCAAGGAAGAGCAGCTAGAGAAGGGTATTGAAAAATCTGTGTCACCATTGTTCTGTTTATACTGTGAAAATGGTTTATGTTGCTGTACTTTTTCTCCCCTTGGATGCTATTATTTTCCTTTCCTGATACGGATATTTCTGAAGGGAAATTAAAAAAAATCCTAGATCAGCTTATTGATCTAGAGCTGCCAAATTCTCCTGATGTGCCATTCTAACATCTAATTGAAAGGTTTTTGTTGTGTAATTGAAAGTATGCTTTTGGGAGCTGAAACACCCTGTTTTGCTTCATGACTTTTTGATCTGAAATAACTAGGTGAGCTGTTCCAGGAAGCTGACTACGGAGATGTATGTCCCTAAATTCCTCCTTTCACTGGCCCCAGCTGTGCTAACCTTTTTAGCTCCTGTTAACCAGATGTCATTAAAAGTGAAGTAATTGGCTTTGAATTCTTCTGTTCTTCAAAACCTCATTAGATCTTGAAACAAGTTTTCTGTTCAAAATTCCACTTTCTATCTTAAATGAAGCTATAGACATTGCTATTTAACTCTGTAGAAAAAGATATATTTTTTAAGCCTCTATCTCATGTTTCTGACTGTCTCTCTAGCCTGCGTGAGAAACATCAAGATTGAAAGGCTACATCGAATTAAAAAACATTTCTTTTCCAAACCAGGCCATCTTTTCCTTCTGCCTGCAAGTACCTCAGCATTGTTATAACTTTATTTAAGTGAATTCATCCAAAACACATCTAAGAAAAATGAGGCTTTTAATACCCTTGAAATAATTTCTGGAATTTAAAGTATATTTATATATTTTTGCCTACATATACGTGGTAAAAAGTGTGGTATTATTTTAAAAAATGTGATGGTCCAGCTTTAGCAGTGGGCACCTGCTCCATTAGTCTGTTTCTGGAAGTATGAAGTATGAAGTTGGGCAAAGCAAGTATCTAATCCTATTACATTTTCATTTTTATCAGAATTGAGCCTTGTCACAGGTGTTGCTCCTTCTTTCCCATAACAGACGGTTTCACCTTAGTGCACTCTTTTTATCATTAAATTGCCATTATTTACATTGTTGCAGTGCTCTAGTTGTTCTAGTCTGAGATTTGAGTCTTTGTAACGGAGTTTATTTTCCAGATCTGAATTTTCCTAGTAGAATCTAATGGGATTAACAACTTCAGAATGGCAAATATTTTAAATCTCTGTTAGATCCTTATCCTGTGTCCACTCCTTTCCAGATGTCTCTTTGTGACTGCAGATGAAGGTGTCTAGACTTGAAGGTGTCTAGGGCAAGACTGCAATGCCAGTGGGCTGGGATTTTTCATACTAACATAACACAAAAATTCCTGCTTACACTGATTGTTAGATGTCCTGCTGTCTTCTTCAGGACTTCTGCAAGGTCAACACTGTAAGTATTCTCTTGCAAACTCAGAAAATTCAGTATCGTAGAATAAATGAATGCATAAGGGTTTCACCTAGCAAGCTCCGTGCCATCACTTTTGTGCTCTGTAATGAAATTAGTTTTAAAACGAGATTTTAAAAAACAATAATTCAAGATCTCGTTTTGGGTTGTTTTTTTTTTTTAATTACTTAATTAATTTAAGTACTTTGATTTCCTGTTTCCAGCTTTCTGGAAGAGCGGTAGCAAATGAAAATGACAATTTTCAAAACTGAAATAAGATTCCCAAGCCTTTATGATTTCAGATGCCAAGAGTTAAGAAACAGGCATTCTAAGATGCATGATAAAATGGTGAAAGATGGAAGTATTGCAACTAAAAAGTTCAGCTGTGAGCATTCAATCTCAGAAAAAGATAGGAGAGTTTTCTCTCCAGAGAACATCACTTTCAAATGAAACTGGAAGAACTACATTTAAATGTAATGTTAAGATTCCTGTTTAAAATTAATTATGATCTCTTTATAAAGACATTCTGCAAAAATCACCGAACTCTTTTAGTGTTAGTCCTCCAAATAATAGAGTTGTCAGAATTTTCTACAAAAAGGTAGAAAATTATAATAAATACTTTCCTAAAGGATAAAAACATACAAGAGATAAAAAGCTATTTCCTAGTAGTGTAGGATATGGGGTTATACTTGTTGAAGTTACTAAAGTTTTGTTTAAAGCTGAAGGTTGGGCAGTTGGAGGTCAGTTGGAGGGTGAGAGATAGTTACGACTCATAGACAACACACTGCAGCTGAGCCAGCCAACGGGAGCTTTTCTCCTGTTATGTTTTGGTTTTGTCTTGTTGAGATTAAAGGTATTAAAGGAGGGTAACTTCTACAATAAAGTGATTCCCCTTGCATGCACAAGGGGGTCGTCTGTTTGTTCCCCATTGCTACATAGTAGTGCCAAATAGATTACTGCAGTTTTAGGCACAGGCTCAGAAACAACTAAAAAAGCCCACAAATGATTCAGCCATAACATTCGTTAATGTGTCATCCAAAAGCCCCCCATATACTCCTGATTTGAAAGGTCATGTTTTGCTAAAAAGGACATTCCCGATAAGATAGTCCCAGAAGGTCTAATCTATTATGAACGTCTGAGCTGCATGAGACCAGATACACAGTGGGCAGAAAAATCAGCTGGGCCTTAGCTGTGGAAAGGCAACAAGACCTGATGGAGTCAGAACAAGGGCAAACACTTTCTCTTTTCTTTAATTTCCCCCTCTACTAGAAAATGTTCGGCCCAAGACGTAGTGGTATGTCACAGAACACAACTGTCCCTTGCTGAATGAAATGCTAGCTATGAATCTCTGAAGTTATACAATAATAGGCTACAGAGCTACAAATATATATGAAGAATATAAAGAATATGTATAAAAGCAAAAAGGCAAAATTCAGTTTGGCATCAGGAGAAGAGACAGTTACTGAGTCATCAGAGAAGTCATCAAGAGGACACAGTCACGTTTTTGTAGCCATATGTGGAAGGGCAAGAAGACAACAATGAGAATACAGAGGGGAGATTTATAACAGATAGAGGGAAAAATGTCTCTCCATGAGGACAACCAAGGAATAAAGCAGATTGCCCAATGAAGTTTTGCAGGCTCCATCCTTCAAAGTTTCAAGGAGGAAACCCTGAACAACATGGTCCTCAAGATGAACTGCTTTGGACAGGAGCTTGGGCTGGTGATTCTATAATTCTCCTTGCTTGTCTGAGATTCTCAATATTCTCTGATGTTTTGTGCAAGGCAGCCAGAAATGCAACTTCAGTGGTCAAATTATACAGTAAGAATTTGCAGAGAAATTTATACTTGTGCAAAAGGAGGCAGTTCCAATCTGGTATTCAGAAAGAGAGTCCACACCTTCTCCTCACCTTTCCTTCTCACCCTCTTGATACCTGTGCCCTTGAATAGCACACATATCAAAAGCCTTGAATTAATTTTTATCCTAGTTGTGACATCTTGTCTGAAAGTTTTTCATCCATGAATGTGAGGGGCTAAACAGGCAAACTGGGATGATACAACATGGTCTTCTATGAAGATAAGAGTGTCATGTTAGTCCTTGACACTTTGATCTTTAGGGTTAAAGAATTATATGTTACATCTAGATTATCTTCCAGAGAATTTCAGTGATTCTATAGAAAACTGACAGAATTTGACAGTGCTAAAAGAAGAAGCAAACTAACAGTCGAAATTAGAATAATCCCTACCAGAGCATATTTTTCTGCAGCCAGGAGCAACTGGTGGGGGTAGGAAGAAAAGGAAGAAATTATTAAATAAAAGGATGAGGCAGAACAGACTACAAAAATTATATACATTTCTGCACTAAAATAGCATCAGTGAGGGTGAACTATATGACAGATGACAGAGCAGAGAGTCTATCCAAAGAGCAAAACAGAAGTATCAAAAGTACTTGACTGTCCTGTTTTCAAAAACTACTGGCATGTTTATGGAGAGTGGAATCTGATCAACAGCAATGAAACTCAGGAATCAAAGCACATAAAAGCAGATTTGTTGAATCTATGGGAACTAAGCACCTACCCCTATCAAGGATTCATCTGCAACACTGATCACTTTAATGACTTTGAAAAAGTTGACCAATTTTCTAAAAGAGCTCTAGCTTAAAAATGGACTAGTTTTTGAAAGGATTATCCATAAGGGTTTATTTTTACCAACTGGTACATAACCATCCTACTTGGCTTTGACTGCAAGAATTGTCCAGTTATGCTAATATTAGTGGTAGTTATATTGCTAGAAACTTCATTTATACCATATGTCATTCTGAATGCCCAGCTTCTCTGAAAAATATTCCCTTGTATTAGTTGTTTGTCACACTTAAATAGGTATATGTTAGCTTAAGAATACATTTTCTCATGTAACTATGTAATGTCTCTCCACAACTGTGACAAATCTGTCTTGTCTGAAGACAGGTTCAGATTTCTTAATTCTCATTTGGGTGACTTTAATCATAACATTGTGCTTTTCTCTCCTCTTCTGGGACATTTGTAATACCTAACTGCAGTTAGACTGCAAGTCTCCATCTGTAAAATGCTTCTTTTCCTCCCATGGAACTTGGCTTGGACCCCAGTTCTAAATTTAAATGGAACTCTATTTTCCTTGTCTAATAACAACT